>JAJEKB010000791.1:0-141101 GCA_022393335.1 Macrotrachela quadricornifera
TATCTTAAATCAAGTGTTTCTAATTGTTTAAGTTCACATAAATCTTCCGGTAAATTTGATAATTTATTATAAGATAAATTCAATGTTAATAATGATTGACTTTGTGATAATTCTTTTTCAATAGTATTTAATTCATTATGACTTACAATTAATTTTTTTAATGTTAATAAATAAGCAAAAATTTTTGAAAGTAAAGTTAATTTATTATATGATAAATTTAATATTTCTAATTGTTTCATTTTAATAAAATATTCTGGTATAATATGTATACGATTATGTGATATATCAAGTATTTTTAATTGTTGTATTGTACATATTGATTCTGGTATATCAAAAAATGAATTATTTGATAAATATAATTCAGTAAGATTAAATAACATATGTTCATTTGGTATAGAATTTATTTTTGTTCGATTTAAATCTAACATATATAAATTTTCAAGTTCAAATATAACTTGTGGTATATGTTCCGAACGAATTTTTCCTTCATCAATTAATTGTAACATATAATTATCAAGTAATTTATAAAATGTTTTATAATTTATTTTTAATTCATATAATTGACGACATTCAACTAATGTTTCAGGTAAATTATCTATTGGATTACCTGTTAAATCAATTGTTTCAATTTTATCACAAAAACCAATTTCAGGTGGAAGACAATCAAGATTCATATGAGATAAACGAAGATGTCGAAGATCAGTTAAATTACCTAGAAAAGAAAGAATATATTTATTTTTTATTTGAAAAAATTCATTATCTTACCAATATCACCAACAATATAACCAACTTTATTTCGACTTAAATCAAGTGTTTGAAGACTAATTATATTCCAAACAATAACAGGAATATGTTTTAATCCACATTCAGATAAAATTAATATTTGAAGATTTTTTAAATAATTAAATTCACGTGGTAAACATGAATAATCATCATGACCATTTATAACAATTAATGGATTATGTGATATATCAAGATATTCAAGATTAATTAATGAACATATTGATGGTGGTAAACCTGATAGATTATTATGTGATAAAATTAATCGACGAAGAGTAATAACTAGAAAAAAAAATAATATAGAAATAAGATAATATTATTAGTAAACATACGTTCGAAAATATCTGCTGGAACAATAGAAAGTCCTCGTGCACTTAAATCTTGTTTTTCAGGAGTATTTGGTTCTAATAATAATTTTCTTTCAATTTCACTAATACTAACAGAACTTTTTTTTCTTTTTGAACTTCGTTTTCGAACTATTGGTGGTGATGCTGATGATTTTAAACTAGTTCGTTGTTTTCTTGATATATTTGATGTTGGAGATACTGCTGTAGTTGATCGATTACTTGTTGAACTTTCTGAACGTTTTGTTGGATTTGTTTCTCGAGTACTTCGTCTTGATGTTTGTGATGACGATTTTTCTCGTTTAGCATCTTCTTCATGTACGGTAATATTCGGTGGTGTTCGATGTGATCGAGACGAAGATTGACTTTTAGTTCGTTGTTGTTCACCTAGAGACGAATTTGCTCGATGATCGCTGCTAGCCATAATTGTGTATGTTTGATTGAAGAAATAAAGAAAGAAATAATGTTGTCGGAGTAGTTATTTTCTGTTCTTTCACTTATTTGCTCGGCAACACCTTCTTTGAAAGAATCAATTTCATTTCAGTTATTTTACATCCGTTCAAGCTCATTTTTTCTTTCTCTTTCTATACATTAAAAATAAAAGTAAATAGTTGTAAATGTAGAATGTAATCATGATTTCAAAATATAATATAAGATATATATTTATTATTGTTAACTTGATATAAAATTGTAGATATTTATTGAATTATGAGTACAATCTTGAATGCACCTTGTCGTTGGCTACTTGGTAGTACTAATGCAGAAAATGAGATTCGAGAAATTTTCTTTCTTCATTGGGAGAAACTAAAAGATCAATGGATAGTAATGGTTAACGATATTAATGCGTGGCGTGATAAATTCATTGATGATACTAATAAATATGCAAATGAGCAGATTCGTATTTTAACTGATGATTATGAGCGTCAGCGACTTAGTCTTAATGAAAAATGTGAAGAAAATCTTGAAACAACACGTGCTTATTGTACCGTACAAAATATCGACCTATTTAATGAACTTCGTAATGCTTGTCAATTACTAACAGTTCAAATGGCACAGCTTGAGTCTATCACTGGCACTATGAATGGCTATAGAGTGATAACTATACAAGAACAAATAGAAAGAAAGAAAAAGGATGAGTCTACTTCATCTGAACCTGAAAATAACAAATCTGAAGAGAAGCCGATAATTGAACAAACTAATAATATACAGAACAATCAATATGTGAACAAAGAGTTATCTGTAATGGTAGCATCATCAATTTCGAAAGAAATAAAGTGAGTTTATATATTTAGTTTATTTAATTTTTATATTATCCTTAATCTTCTCTGAAAAGTCCACATTCATTGATGATCAAATTTTCAAATGATGATAATCAGTCAATTGACAATAACAGTGATTCACAAGCATTCGTCATAAATAGTGAAGATTCAATGAGTAAATGTCCTGTATGTGCTATGATATATCCATTGAGTATGGCACATGATGATCGCAATAAACATATCAACGAACATTATACAGATAATTGAGAAAAATAGAAATTTACCATTGTAAACTTGATATCATTATTTATAATATATTGTTTTCTTTTTATTAACAATAAAGATTGAATTTGATTTTTCATAATATAATTTTATATTTTTTGATAAATGTAAAAATAAATAAAATTTTTCTACATAATCAGACTTCTTATTGTTTGAATAGATTTTTTTGGTTATAATTATATTTTCTCTATTAAATCGGAAAAAAATGACTGTTTTATATACGGATTATTCAATTAAAAACCATTTCAGTCAATTGAAAAATACATAAGTTTTTACGCATTTATTCAAATAATGTGATTAATCGAAATGAAATAAATATTTATGATTTTCCATAATGAAAAAAAGAATATCAAAATCTTCAATTTGAAATACTTGTTCATGATATTTTAGAATTATTTGACCATGGTGAACTGTGTAATCAAGGTAAGAAAGAAAATACAATTTGAGAGACATTCTATCAATACTGGAAGAAAATGAGAAATCAAATGATAATGATCACTAATGATATCAATAGTTAGTGTCGTAAATATATTTCAGAAATCGATAAGAATGTAGATCAAAAAATTTTGATCGAGGAAAATGAACAAACTAAAATAGACAACATACTATTTCAATAAAACAAGCCGTATCAATACTTTGTACAGTCAATACAATAGTAAACGTATTAGTGCATCTGATCTTTTGAGCAATTTATCCTTTGTCATGGCAAAAAAAACATAAAGGATTATTATTACGTTGTGATTCAAGATCATCAACCTACTCATCTTATTATTGTAATTATATTCAATTTATTTCTTGTTCAAAGAATACATAATTTTCTTCAAGATACAAATTGTGAATTTCATGAAAGAATAAATATAATCCACATCAGTTGAATACTATCTCTGCGTTCTACATATTTGACTTTCGATATTTTTATTTCAATATGTTTACTTCTCGACATATTTATCTTTTGATTTCTTTTTAAATTCGAGATTTTAATTTATCGACCAAAGTTCAGATAATTATTAATCTTGAAAATTGTCAATAATGATATGAAGTATGTCGAAATGATTATTACAGAAAGTTAAACAATGAAGAAGAAGAAGAAAACATCTATAATGAATCAAAACCTCAGAGCAAACGATAATATACATATAAATATAAGTTTGTGTCTTAGTGCACTATTGGCAACTTAAAATTTAGCAAAGTCAATGTATGACTCTAATATTTCCTCATCGTGTAAATTTTTAACCATTGTAGTCGTCAATTGTCGAAGATTGAAACTCTTTATGATGATGATTTGCAGACAAATACGAATGATAATCAGATACTTATGATATAAAAGATCATTGTCTGACTAATAAACACACTATATGGCTTCTGAAATATTTGTTAAGCATGAATCATTATGGTTGATTATTATCTGCATGCCATTGAATATTATAAAAATAATAACAATTAAAAGAATGTAATGCAAGTTCAGATAACGATTTTTAATCTTTCATGTCTTCCTTTTGACAATATTGAGTTTTTCGTCATTCTTTCAACAATGTTACTTTAGAGTAAGATCATAAAACTAAGTGTTCTCTATGCCATCATTTCACTTTCATTTCATTAATCTCTAATTAATAAACAATACTCATGCGTACACGTTAACCTTGTAATTCGGCGTTAACATTTCAATGTCATATCATTACTTTATTCACGTGTTTGACATTGTATACTGTTATTGTGATCGAGTCATTATTTGTCAAATATTCTGGATGTTTTATCGAATATGTTTTTTTTGGGGGGGGGGGGGGGTAGTTTATGTTGATGTTTGCAAAAACTTGTTTTTATTAAGTGTTTTTTACATTCACAGTTATATTCGATAGTATTTGATTCGATTGAAAAATGACTAACTTTACATTACTTGTCGTTAGTCTTGAAAATATGTATGTATACCCTGAAGAAATAACAAAAACACAACATGTTGTCGAATAGACAGTTCTGTTCTTCCAACGCTTTTACATATTGACTCATGTGAATAAATAAGTCAAATTTCGTCGTGTTATTCTTTTTTTATATTCTTTCTTGATTAGGTGTTTTTTTTCTTTCTTTATATTGAAGATAAGCACACGTGAATAAAGAATACATGTGTTAAAAAATGCGTTTAGGGAGTAAGAAGAGATTTATTACACATTGCTTTTTTTCGAAATGATACCTTATCCAAAATCAAGCTGTTTATGGTATTGTAGATTTTTATTAAACTATGAATATTGCTTTGGCTAAGCCGTGTCGCCATGGTCATACCAGCAGTAAAGAAGAAAACGAAATTCGACAAATATTTTATGAACATTGGAAGAACATGAAGAATCAAATGGATAATGTAATCAGAAAAATTGAGAACTGGCGTCTACAAGCTACTGAAGAAATTAATGCCTACGCGAATGAACAGATTCATATACTCAAGCAGGATTGTAACCATCAACGAGATATTTTTGATAAACAACGTGAAGAAAATCTTGAAACAGCAAAACTTTATCATAAGTCAAAACAAATGGATCCATTTTACGACTTATACAATGCATGTCGATTGTTGAAGTATCAAGTGTCACAGCTTGAAACTGTTCAACTTCAAACAGTACGTCCCAAAGTAATACCTATAGAGAAGCATATAGGACAAAAACAGCAAGATAATACAAGCACATATGCACTTGAATTTGAAAACCATCAAAGAGAACCGATAATAGAAGACGGTAACGTCACGAGAGAAAATGGAGATAGTAGTATAGGAAGGTCATCTTCCAAACCAATATTGTCAATTTCAAATGGAACACAGTAAATTTCTATATACATACATTTATATAATATTTGCATTTTCATTTTTTTATTCTCCAGAGAACAACCACTAACTACTTCATCTTCAAATATCGCCGATTGTCCGGTTGACAGCAATGAAAACTCAGAAATTCATGCCACAAATAACGACGAATTAAACAATAAATGTCCTATATGTTTAATGATATTTCCATCAAGTATGAAACTTAGTGATCGTCATCAACATGTCAATGAACATATGATAGATGATCAAGATACTGATAATATGATACTGTAGTATAGATTTCAATCTTCGAAACATCTTTTTTATTGCTAGAGCGGCCAAGCTATTATCACTTTTCATTTTAATAATTGTTCGATTCAAAATGAACTTGTTATATTATGTGTGATCTCATACACAAATATATAATATTATTTTTTATAAATGTAACAATTTATTTTATCGGAACAGATTATTTGTAGATTGTTTCATTTCAATTTTTAACATATTTGTGATATAAACAGTCAGTAAGATGAATATGACTTGTATCGAGGTGTGCATTATGTTGTCATTGTTAATGATTTAGGTGATTTTAAAATATTGATCCTTTCAACTGCTCTATCAACAGCGGAATTTACAATATTGATAACAAATACAAACACAAGTTATCTATTAGTCATATGTGCATAAACAATAGTAAATAATACTGCAAATAAGAAGAATTGAATCATCAATATGCGTGAGATAAGTATTCACTTGCATGTCGCAAAACTGTGTAATATTTGTTATTCTTCCATACTTGATCTTAATATGTCAGATTAGATACATATTAATTGTGATCTGACTGTATTTGAAAAGTTTGAATCTTGAATGAGCATACGTATTGAATACTCTGTTCGTTATATTGATCACTTGTTTATACACATTTCTTCACTCGAGCGACATTAATGCATTATATTTATGTATGATTAAAGTATATCAACAATATTATTCCAACTTATCAGACTCTTTTATTGTTTGAATATAATCTAGTAGTAGTTGTTGTCAATTGAAATTTAGGCGATATAGAAATTGATATTTTTCGCATTAGTTTTAATTTTTGATATAATCATTGTCAATAACATATTAGTTATTTATTGTCTATCTGTCGAATTCTTTTCTCATGTAGTGAATGACGATGTTTGTTTTTTTCAATCAGCATCTTTTCATTTATGATAATTTCTAGAAAATACTTTGTTTAATCGAAAAATATCATTAAAGTTTCCAACGGCATCTATCACGAAGCAAACCCATTTCACAAATAATTTTATATAATATATGTAATTGAAAAATAAAAAAAAACCTACTTTCGAAAATATCACTTTTGTTCTTCTGATTATTTATTTGCCAAAGTATTTTTTTGAGTGGTTTGTTGTTATTATCAAAATTCTTTAGCATTTCTCTTTGATTCATTTCTTTTGTGACAATGTGAATAAGAAAAGAAAAAATGCCTCATATGCAAACTCTTTCGTTTCACCAGGAAACTTTCAATGATGTTTTATATTTTGAGATTTACAACTTCAAAAGAAAATTCATTATATATTGCAGATTTTTATTAAATGACAAACGACTTCACAGTTCTACCTCAACCTTGGTTACTTGTTAGTAACGAATATGTAAATGAAATCCAGAATATATTTCGTCAACATGAAACAGTTTTAAATAATGAACGCGAAACAGCAATAGACAAAATAAATACATGGTGTCGTGAATGGATAGAAGATATCAAAAAGTATGCAAATGAACAAAAAACTCTTCTCAATGATTATTATAATCGCTTCCGTCCTGTTTTTGATGAAAAGTATAAAGAAAACATTGAAACAGCCAATGCCTATTATGATGCACAACAGCTGGATCTTTTTAACGAATTACGTGATGCTTGTCAGTCGTTAAAATTTCAAGTAGCCATTCTTAATGAATCTACATATAAAACGAAGCGACTCGAAATAATAACAGTAAAGGAACAAATTGCGAGAAAAAATTCGAATACGACAGAAACAAATACACGCGACGATGCTAGACGTCGAAGAAGACTTATTAAAGGTCATAATAATGAACCAGAAAATAACAATAGTGAAAATACAAGTACACCATCTAGTTCAATAACATCGAATTCAAAACAAACAAAGTGTGTTTGTACTTTAAATGTTTCTATGTTGTAGTAGTTTCAGTATTTTTATTTTTAGTGATGTTCAATCATCCAAGACAAAACCTAAGAGAAGGGTTAATCAGTCGATAGACAATGAAAAGGATTTGAAAAATCAATCGATGATTAGTGATGAATCGACCAATAAATGCCCTATATGTCTTATGATATTTCCATCAAGTATGAAACTTAGTCATCGTCATCAACATGTCAGTGAACATATGATAGATGATCAAGATACTAATAATATAAATACATAGCATAGATCTCAATCTTCGAAACATCTTTTTTATTGCTAGAACGGCCAAGCTACTATTACTTATTATTTTAACATTTATTGGATTCAAAATGAACTTGTTATATCATGTGTGATCCCATGCACAAAAATATCATATTATTCTTTTTATAAATGTAAGAATTTATTTTATCGGAACAGATTATTTGTAGATTGTTCCATTCCAATTTTTAACATATTTGTGATATAAACAGTCAGCAAAATGAATATGACTTGTAGCGAGTTGTGCATTATATTGTCATCATCAATGATTTCAGTAGTTTCAAAATACTAATCTTTTTAATCATTCTATCAATAGTAGAACCTATAATGTTGATAATAAACATAAACATAAGCTATCTCTCGGTCACATGTATATCAGCAATAATAAATAATATTGCATACACGATGAGTTGAATCGTTATCAAATTAGAAACAATTATGTCTACCTGCATCTTATGAAACATTTTCATATTTCTTTTCGTCTCTCTAGTCGTCAGTTTGTTTTCCATTTACCTGCAATCTTAAATTTTTATGATAGTAAATATTTATTGTGATCCAATGATATCTGATATTTGCTACTGGTGCTGTAGTTTTGGCTATTTTATGAGCATACATATTTGATATTTCGTCTGTTATATTGAGCAGTTATTTATGCACATTTGTTTACATCAACGGAACGCTTAGTTCATTAATGATATATGATCTTTCAGAATCATTCAGTTGTGATTATTCGTCATCAGCAATAATACTAAAAATTTTCAATTCAGGCCGAACACGCACGCTCAAAAACGGTTATTTACAAAATAACATAGAGATGTATGGACATCATATGGAGGATTTCGTATACAGTGGATGTCTACGCAAAATAAAAGTATAAGAAACGGATTTCATATAAGGGCATGAGATAGAAATGTGGGTAGTTAAAATAATTATCATCGTAAACGACCATATACTATCAGAAATGGATGACTATTATTAAATCATTGGAGGAAGAAGATAGAAGTAAACTATCGAGACTAATCTGTTGCAGCCAGGATATTGGTACAACAGTAAATAGACAATAAAAGTATATGGAAAGAACATACCATAAAAAATTCGATCAAAGAATAGGACATATATATTGTAAATGTGCAAATCAAGAGATGTAGAAGATAAAGTATAGATATAGTATATAGTGTAGAATGATAAATATATATGATAGAAATTATAGATTTGGAAATTTATAAATAAAGATTCAAACATAATATAGGAATATAAGACAATAGATAATTAGATTTTTTTAATATTTTTAATTTATTTAATTCTACCGTATTTATATTTGATCATTTACATCAATATTCTCAATGAATAGTAAGTAGTTTTGTTTATTTTATTTCTTTACAACCATATTGAGAAATAAATTTGTTCGACATAAGTATTATTTTAATTTAATTTCATTATTTATTTTAAAATCAAATTTTTTATATGGTTGTATTACGAAGGAAAACATTAAATGGCAATGATGGTCGTAGTCTAACCATATTTGGCTAAAATATGATCATTTACTCAGCCTATATGACACATACATGGCTGGAAACAATCATATGCATAGATCACAACCATCGATCTAAGTATGTATTAGTGCTACTCTATTTGATATAATGTAAATAAAAAATATTTTAGTACTATTTTTAAAGTTTTTAGCATATAGATAAATTGACTGATTTATTAATAAATTTAAGTTTATCATTTATATCCGCAGTATATAATCAAGTGATGAAAGCTACATCAAAATTTGTCTGCATAATTTTGTTCATAATTTTTATATAAAATAATTTTATCTAATCCATCTCTAAACTCTCGCTCAAAATGTTTAACCTTTAAAAAAGAAAAACTTTATTGTAACATTTAAAACATGATGTTTTGTCAATTTCAAAACTTGTTAAAAACGTCATTTATGATAGTAATCAAAGCAAATTTCTATATCTATCACTAAATATCGTGCTACTTAAACATTTCTTTCTAGTGAAGATATTTGATACATATATTTAGTGTATAAGAAGTTAAGTATGTATTAATAGAATAATACACCGAATCGTTTGAGTTAAAGAGAATAATGAGTTATTCGTAGTTGACTGCAACAGTTTTTACACTCTATAAGAAGGAAAAATATGAAAGGGTTGAAAACAAGAGTAAAACATATCCTTTTTCCTTTTTTTAGAAGTCATGTATATGAAATACTTTTTTAAGTACATAGAGATTTGTTCATAGTCAGAATCATGTAGTTTAACACTGTCTTCCAATCGTGCATGTTACATTGCTTGCTTATTAAAATATATTACTATTTATCAATATTAACTTGTAATAAATTAATTTATCATAAAACTCATGATCTATCAATTGATATGAATAATTAGAAGATTTATTCTCTATCTATTGATTTTCTTACTATTTATAGTTAACTTTAGAAAAATATTAATATCAAAGAAAATTTCTCTTGAAATATATATTTTTTTTTCTTATGCAATGAATATATTTATATTCATGAAATTTTTATTTCATTATTAGCAAGTTGCTCGTGTTACATGTTGAGGAAATTGTCCGAGAAAATTTCCAGCTGGTGAATAGTTTGCAACAACATAAACTTTACGTTTATCGTTACTGAAACCAATACCAACACCAAGATTAGTTGATCCTTTCCAAACAACTTGTGTAAAATGACCAGTTTTTCCAGAGAAACCTGGTTGATTAAAATTATAATCTTTTATTTCATCGTACCATGATTGAGTTGCTACGCTTCCTAAAATAAGAAATCAAAAATAAAAGATAGAGAAAAAGAAAATTTTTTTCTTAACCCTTTAAAGTTGTTAATGCTGCTGAACTTCCCATCATGTAAAGATTTTCTCCAATACCTTTACGTTGTGAATGTTCAAACTTATTATTTGCTGCAAGATAGTTAGCATAATCTTGAGCTATTCGACTTAAACCAGCATCAAGTTTAAGAGGTGGTACACAATGACGAGCTCGTAACATATTATGGTGTTGTAATGTTTCATTTTGATGTATTAATTCAGTTAATGTAAAAGCATTAACTAAAAAATTAAAATTATCTATTTTATACTTAATTAAACAACGTTTATCTACCTGCTACTACAGCGAGTGTAATAAAAGCAAGTATTGTAGCTTGAATCATATTGTTTCGATGAACTATTTAGAATTAAAAAAGCAGAATATTTAATTATACTATCATATTTATTCACCTTTTCTGGAATCGAAGGTAAAACTATCAATTTATTGATGGTGCTTATATACTCTTTGAGAAGAATAAGTAATTATTTTTAATACCTGACTTTTTCTAATTATGATGTATGATACCTATTTTGATGGAAACTTATACTTGTGATATTTAATATTGGATGTATTGAAGGCTGTATAGACTTTGTATTTCTTTAGTATTTGTTTTTAGTGTGTATAAAAAAAAACCCATGCACCTGAGCAAATTATTAATCAAAAAATAAAAGGATATTTTTCAATTTATTGTACTTATGCTCTTATTGTAATCATTTAGAATGAAAAATTAATCTTCATTTTATAACATCGTATTAGTTTTCGTTTATCATTGAATAATACCTAGTTTGAATGATGGCTTTTTGCACTGTTTGAAAACATTTTCTAGGAACAATATTAGATGAAAGTAAATGATGCAGTAGAAAGAATGAGAATGATTTCTTGATCTATTGATATATAGGTTTCTTGACAGTTTTCATTGAAAAAGAATAAGAACAATTATAAATATTACTTTTTAAATTGAATAAATACACTATGGTGATTTAAGTGATATTTATGTATAGACAGGATTTTTTTGAATCTATAAATAGAAAATCTTGCTGTATATTGATAAGATATACTTTCATTACAATGGATTTTGTAGAAAATTGATTCAATTAGAATAGTCGTATGAAAACCAATAATTCACTTTCAAATTAGTCTAAAATTTAATGATTAGTGAATAGTAAAATGATTTTTCCATTTTAATTTTTAGTTTCTAGCGAAATATGATAAAAATAAACGGTAGAAAGTGAATTGAGATTAATATTCTTATTTTCTCTATTTTAGGTCTGATGAAACAAAATCCTTCAATATTCTTTCTAAACGACGAAAACATTGATAGAAACATCAAAAATCATGAAATTTTGTCATTTTTAGATTATTTACAAGATGAGAAGAAAGGATTGTCTAATATAATTAGCACATGCAATCGAGAGAAATATAGTTATCTTTTGCTGACTATACATTAAGACAATTAAATTGCCTTCAAGTATTATTCATGTACAGAAAATTTATAAAACAAGCGAAGATCTTTTTTTGAAACAATAATAGTGAAAGCACATTCATATTCTTATATAAGTAATTCACAAAAATCAATCTATGATTTTTTTTTTCTAATAAAGCAATGATCACAATGAGAGGAACTTAACAGTAGTTTTTCGCCAATATGTCCCTACTACACTTCAATTTGCTATTGGATAAATTCATGACTAACCAATCAATTTTAGTGCAAAAACCTTTTTTACTAGACTTCTTATACTGATTCAGCCAGGACTGAACGGAAAATAGATTCGACTAAAAAGAGTTTGTGATATCTGTCTAAAATATTAGAGAATCAGATCATTTTTTAGAGATGTCTATGGAGGAGAAGAATTTCCAAAATTATTACAATATTTAAAGCACATAAATTTTCCATAGATAGAAGGTCATTAGATCAGTATAATCTCCAAAGAAATCTTCTTTTCGATATATTATGATCTGGATACGAGATTTTTAAGAATAATAATCTCTCATATTTAGTATGAAAAAAAAATTTTGTTCAAAATTATACAAAAGTCTCACGGTTTATAAATTAAAAATTTCTTTTAGAATACATTGAAAAGAAGAATCCTTTGAAGATTGTACCAATCCAGTGATCTTTTACATATGGAAAAAAAATGAGCTTTAAACATTATAATGGGTTAGAAAACTTTCACTCTTCTCAGGTATTCTTATAAAATTATTATATGTGAAGGTGTCTAACTTTAGATCGTCGACTGGATGATAGAATGTGATAAATGAAGTTGTGTATCACATGCTTTGTTCGAACTGTAAAATCAGTCTATTTATAGGTTGGAGAGATGAACAAATACATGAATACAAAAGAGAGATGCATATTATGAAACAAAGAGATAGTGATTAAAACGATCCAGGGAAGATAATATAAACACATAGAGTGTATATGAAACATGTAGGAACGGATGACGAATACATTGATACTATGATCTTACCAAAGGTGAAGAACATAATATTGTCTCACATAATATATCAATTAGTAATCAATACCACGGCAAGGTATCTCATATTTATATGCACTAATTTCGAGCATTGATATCATACTTCCAAAATTAATCAATGAAGACTTAACTGCCGGAAACTCATCTGTCATGTCATTCTATCTTAAGTGAAAATCACAAATTTTTTTGAACCAAGACTATTTCTCATTCACTTTTGACCTAATCAGCATAAACAATAATTTAAAAAAGTATTTTTTTAAAAACTTTTTTGAAATAAAGTAATCAAATATTTGAAACTTGAAGAATATATTTGTCAAGAAGTATGAAGAGCTGATCGAGCTTCTATGCTAGTTGAGAGTGAGGAATTTCTCTTTAATAAGCATTAACATTTATTATGAGAATAAGTTTTTAAAAACTTATAACCTATTGCTGCCCACTACTCAACAATTTCTAGCTACATTACTGCAAAGAACACTATAAAAACAGACTTGATCGTTGATTTCATTCTTTTTTAGAATCATCTCAAGGTACTAGATAGAGTTAAGAGATCTTGTATTAATCATCTGTTTTAGTCTCTTTTAGATTCATAAGAAGTGAAAAAACAACGGTAAGAAATATTACAAGCATAAATTTAATTAACGCTTTTAACTTCTATCAGGTTCATCTCGAGCCATATGAAAAGAGTAAGAAATATTGTAATTATAAACTTAATCGTTTACTTTAGGTTCTTTTAAGAATTGCTTCTGTGAGGTATAGTTTTAGAAATTCTTACAAGGCTTCTGGATGGGACAAAACTTCAAATGAGAGTTGTGTATTCAAAAATAGGATTTTTGAAACACGGAATCTATTACTAACAATTAAAGAAATTTTAAGCTAAACTAATTGTTGTTGCATTTTAAGAGCAAGATTGAATCATTTTCTAATAAAAATCACGAATGGTTTCATTAAATTTGTATAAAATATTTTCTCAGTAAGAATCATTTTGAGAGTTCTGTGCTTTACTGATCGTCGAAAACTCAAAAAGGACATTGAAAAATACCTGTTTTTCCTAATATGATATAAATCAAATCGATGAGAATGACTATTTTTTCTATTTCGTCTGATAAACAATATAAATAGTTTAATACATTTATGACACCTAGGTCTTTCATACTCATGATTGTGATTCAAATTTGAGTCGTTCTTTTTTGTTGTTATTGAGCTTTTATTAAATACAGTACAATCATGTTTAGCAATGTATCAAAAAAAAAACTTGTTCAATAAATATATTTATTTACTATTACTTAGAATTGAAACTATGTAATAGTAGTTTCCATATTTTCACTCTCAAGGTCTTATTAAGCTTTATGCAACCAACCAAATTAAAATCATTAGAACACCTTTATATTAAACAATGACAACCAATAATATCAATACTCCGATATATAGTATTAATATGAAGATTTTTGCAATCATGCCTTGTCAAAAAGAAAAGATCATACTATAATATTACAAATGAATTTAGATACTAATTTTTTTCTCCCATTAATACGGTAAATATGTGATTGGTTTCTTCTATGATAATTGTATTGTAGACTAACACGATAAGGATCAAACACAGTATTACTTTATCGAAATCACTTTTATTGTTTGCAAATTAACAAACAAGATAGAAGTTTTCTTTTCAAAAAAGGCCCATTGTTTCTCACACAAAACAAAACACAACACTGTACAAAAATTTTGGCTTTAATCTTCAACAGATCCATAATAATCGAGATTGTCATCAATTTCTTCAGCATACATATGATTTTTGCCTAATTGTCCTTGTTGTTGCTGTCGTCGATCATTCTGATAATTATCATTTGATGATTTATTTTGATGTTCATAATCATTTTCACCATCATTATATGTCATACTTTCTGATGGTTGATCTGTTGGTGCCATTTTACGTCCAGTTGCACCATAAATAGCTGAAAGTAAATTTGGATTAATATAATGTGAAAAATAACGTTCAGGAATATGTTCTTGTAATTCATCGAGTAACATTGATGCCTTTTTTTTAAAAAAAGAAATAATACATTAAAAAATGTTAATTGTAATTTTAAATTTACTTGTTTATATTTTTCTCGTCGTCCAAAATAATCAATTAATACTCCATAAATATCACCTGGATGAACACCAACAAAGATTTTTTGATCAGTTATTAAACTAGCTAATTCACGAGAACCTGTTTCTGGATCATTCGTATATCGACTAAAAGTGAAAATAATTATATATGTTTGTTATATATTCATTTTCTTACTCTCTAGCATCAAGAAATCGTTTTATATTTCGACATTTAAGTTCAAGTTCTTGTAATGTTTCATCTTTTGTAAATGTATTTCCTCCATTATCTCTCAATATTTTATATGCTTCCATTAATGCTTCTAAATAAACAAATAGATAAATATTATCAGTAAATTAATAATTATATTTTATCTAACCTAATGCTTTGTTATAATCTCGATATTCTTCGATTTCAATCTAAAGAAAAAAATCAACCACAGGATATATATACATAGTCTTGTTTTTAATATAATTTTATTCACATACTTGTGCACACATATCATAAAATTGTGCAAGTTTTTCATATGCTCTTGCTTTTTTATAAAAATTCATTATATTTTGTAATGCATCTGGATATTTTTTCCAATCCAATGTTTTCAAATAATCAGCAGCAAGTACATAAACCTCACGATTACGTGCTACATTTGCAAATACTGTAATACGTTCGACATCACCTGAATTTATCAATGCACGCATTGACTAAAAATAAAAAGAAAAAAGAAGATAATCAAAATTTGATTAGAAATTTTCAAAATAGTAATAATATACTTTAGTCTTATTGCCAGCATCGAGATATTTTTTCGCTGCACCTGCATATGCTCCTTGGCTAACAGCTAGATCACCTAATTTCTCACAAATAGCTTGATATTTTGGTATATCATCTTCGTTCGTTGCTAGAAAATATTAAATAATTTTATAACAAAAAAAAATATATCTTTACGTTTAGCAGGACTTAAACGTTCAAGTAATTCTTCTGTTAATGGAATTTCATTTTTAATAGCTAAATCTGCAGCTTCATCAACCTATTTATTTAAATAATTAATAAAAACTAATAAAAAAGATTTCTTCAATATAAAACAAACCCGATCAATAACAGCAAGTAAATCAACGGCTTTATCATATTGTTTTAATTGCATAAAATAATCAGCCATTCGAGTAACTTGACTCGCATCAACATTTTTACCAACACTAATTTAATAAAAAAAAGTTTTCATTCTTTTTATTTAAATAATTTCTTTTTATATAACAGACCTATCAGCAATCTGTGCTAATGCTGAATATCGTTCATGTTTAAATGCTAAATCAATTGCTTTCGAAGTTAATCCAGCCTAAATTATCACATTAATTTATATTATTTAATTTTCTCATTCAAAAAAATATACTTTATGATATAGTAAAATAGCACGATCTTCTTGCATAGGTAAGGTTTGAAAGTATCGTGCTGCTTCAAGCATATCATCAGGTGTACCGTGTACAGCAATATTAGCCATGTATTCATCCAAATGATGATCCTAAATAAATAGGAAAAATGTAAATAATTCTTAGATTTTATTGATTAGTATTTGAATATGATTTTGTTTTCAAAAGAAATGTCGAAAATAACATACTCGACAAAGTCGCATAGCATTACTAATAGCTGATGCATGTTGAAAATATGTAATTGCTTGTTTATAATCGCCTTTCTTTTCAAAATATCGTGCCATATGATAACAAGCTGCTTTATTACCCGTATCTGAACATAATTCTATAGCCTAATAAGAAAATTTATTCATTAAAAATCATCTCATAAAATTTAAAAAAACAGCTCATACTTTAGACGGTTGATCTTGTTCACAAAGTAATCGACATAACGATAAATTATCATCTGCTTTTCGATAGCATCCAAGTGCATCTTCAATTTTACCTCGACTTTCAAAATAACGACCCCACCAACGAAATAACTTTCTAATAAAAAAAGAAAATATATATAAATCAATGACGAATAAAATAATCAATTCAGTTATACCGAATCGCTGAGTTTATTCTCTGTAAGAATGACTATCAACACTACAGTTTATGAAAGTGAGGAGCTAGATTAATAAGAAAGAATAACTGACGAAACAATTCTAATAAGTGTTTTATAACATCTTTCCTTTCAACATTTTCTTTATCAGTGTTTTTCGTCAATGATCAAAATAACTTACGGATCATTTTGTTTTGCTGTATATGCTTTATATCCTGCCATGTCTTTTCGTTCAAGAAACATTCTTCGTACTTCAGTTGCTTGTGTTCCTGATTTTTCATAACTATTAATAAAAAGAAAATGTTTTTTTTTTATAAAAAAAAGAAAAGAAAAACTTGTTTTTGTTTTTATTTACAATTCAATTGCTTTTTCTAATTGATTATTTTCTTCAAGATATTTAGCATAATTATAATATGTATTACGTAAATGTATACGATCATAACGTGTTGATGTATCAATAGCTCTTTCCCATTCATTTGTTGATTGATATAATTGATTAAGAAGATCATATTGTTTTGATTGAAGTAAAATCTTTTCTGCTTCTTCCTTGTTTTTTTTTCGAGAAAAAAATTATATTATTGAATTTATTTATATTAAACATACTTTCATATTTAAATGTATAGCTAAAATAGCTACTTTAGTATCAGGATTATCTTGATCAACAGCACGTAATGCACGTGCACCACGAAATAGACCCATTTTTCCCAAACAAATTTTCGCTACATCAGCACGTCGATTTAAAACACACATACGAGCTAAATTTTCCCAAACACTTTCCCTAAATGAATAAATAAGTATTATAGAAAAAAAATTTTTTAATTTTATTCTTTTACTTTTTAATAATTTTTATTGCTTTAAATGCAGCATCAAGATCTCCCAATGTCAAATGATAACTAAAGCTCATAATTGCATCAACAATATTTTTTTCAAGACCACTAATACCAATAAAATCTGCCATTGTTTTTCCAGTAAGATAATCTGAATAAACAACACTTTCTAAAAAACAAAAAAAGAATAGAAAATTTTGTCTTTTGTTTGTTTTAATTTTCATTACCACCGAGTTCTGAATCGGTCAGAAATCCATTTAATTGATTATCATGATTATTTGTTTGAGGAATAAGACCACTTGCATCTAATGTATCAAGTTTAGGTAATTGAATACGAATACGAGAATTTTTAATTAAAATATTTTCATCATTTGTATCTGATGGATCATTTTTTAATGTTTGTAATGTTTTATTAGATTTCATTGTATGTCGATCAAATTCTGAATGTTTGTCCTATTAATTAAAATTATTATTATAAAAGAATATATTAAAAATAAATTTAATTACTCGTGTAACAAAGAAATAAAATGGAATTTTAATTGCAATTAATTGACGATAAGATGCATTACGTAGAAAAACTTCTTTTGGAAATATTTGATTATCTGGTGTACAAAACATGCTGACAATTAATGATTCAGCCTTAAATAAAAATAAAAGAAAAGAATTAAAAATCTTTTAAGAATTATTTATTATAGCTAAGCAATGAATTGTAAAGCAATTTTTTTTTTTGAATTTTTATAGATATTTTATTTTATATAAATTTATATTTAAATTAGAATAAAATCATTTGGTAAGAATAACATACAGATTTAACTGCATTTTGATCCTTTCTAATAATTAAAATATAATATTAAATATATAAACTTTTGATTAAGAAATGTATCTTATGTAATACTTTAAAGATGAAAAATTAGAATTAATCGTGTTATTGGATATTTTTTTCTAAATAAAAAAATATCATCTAATATTTCTTATATAATATGTTATTTTAATAAAAAAGTTTTTTTTTTAATATTCTAAAAAATATTTTACCGTATCTTCTTGACTTGCTGTAATTGATTCTCGAACAGTAGCAGCATGACTAGCTGAAAGTGTTGAATCACCATCTCCAACTCCTCTACTTGTTAAAAGTGCATCATAAGTTTTATCATCAGTATTTAATGATGCAGATAAATCAAATTTTTGTTGATGTAAGTATATTTCTAATGCTACTAATCGAGGATCTTCTGGATCCCATTGAACATTTGATGGATAACGACGATATTGTAATGTATTTTGTTTATTATTATCTTTTTGTCGAATAAGACCATATTCAGTACCTGGTAATTTCTCGGTACTAAAATCAAAACTAGTCACAATATCTTTTTCTACATCCCATAAATAAAGTCGACTACTCGGATGAAGATTTGTCTATTAGAAAAAAAAACAAGAAATATTTTTTAATAAAAATTAAATTTTTATTTCTTTACTTGTGATGTTAAAATTGTTACTTTTGTTCCTGTACAATTTATTGCTAATTCTCGTATTGTATCAACTGATGGTGTATGCGTATTAATATTTAATGTTTTACCAAGTGGTCGTAATTCTCTATAAATAATTAAATAATTATTTATTAAATTTATTGACGGTAGAGCGAAAAAATTTGAGCAGGTTCGAGTCAGAAGTGATAGAGGCTTAAGTAGGCTTCATCACAATGTAAATTCGGTACATACAAAGGCTTAGATAGTTCTATCCAATGGAAACATTTTCTATTACTGTTTAATTCTCATTGTCTTCTCATACATCACGTGTTGTTGCAATGTCAGTGCACATTTTATTTACTAACGATTCATAGACAGTAGAGCCACAAGGGTTAAACAGACTATAGTCTACTCTAAGGATATTTTCCTTATGAAACAGATGTAGAAAATGTTTTTTGCAAAAAAGATTGGTTTTCATGTGATTAAACGTAGGAAAGGTATATCGATGATAGCTTGAAGCTATGCTCCTTTTTTATACGTAAAGAAAGTTTGTACAAATATCATAAGTTGGCCAGCAAGATTTTTTGAGGAATGTGAAGAAAAAATTAATCGAAAAAAAGATGTGGCATCCTTAAAACGATTATATGACTTACATTAGAAAATTTCATTAAAAATATAAAGGCTATGAATTCAAAGTTAATTCCAAAAATTTTAGATTCGATAGAATTTATTCGAAGCTTAGTATTTAATGAACACAAAGTATTGTATATTTCATTGAATGCAAGTTTTTGACATAAATTTCAAAATCTTTTCTAACCTGTACTAGTTATCATATAATTCAAAATATGAAACATTTTTAATATTTCGATGAAAGTATTATAAAGGATATTCAGTCTATTCTAGATTCAAATCATTCTGCTACCTATGATTGAATTAAATATTTTTATTCTTACCGACGTGATATATCAAAAACTTTAACATAACCTTTGGATGAACCAATAACAAGATATGAACCATTTGAATTAATTCTTTGCACTTCACCTTCATTTTGTGCAAATGTAAGTGATTGTCGTGATGTTCCCTTTTGTTTTTATAAATAAATAAAAACAAAAAAAAGAATTTTTTAATATAAATTAATTATTTTTACTTGAAAAGACATGACATTAACACGACCATTTTCTTGTACGAATAAAAGTTGATCGAATAGAACAACATTTGATGGTGAACAAGAAAAATAACCTTTAAAGAAAATTTATTAATTATTTAATAAATTCATTATTTTTTTTTTGTTTACCTTTTTCATTTCGAACAACTTTTTCTTCATCAGATTTTGATGCATCACAAATAAGTTCATAAACACGAATTTGTTTTTTATTCCAAATAGCAACATGATTCTACAAATAGAATTAAAATAAAGACAAAGAAAAATTTTGATTTTTAAAAATAAAATACTAACTTTAGAAACACATAAATTTTTAAATGGCATATCTAATTCTTCTTCTTTAACAATACTATATCGAAAAAATGCTACATGAATTACTGTTGGACTTAATTGAACAACAGCAAGCTAAATATGAAATAAATTTCTTGTTTTTTTTTTTTCTTTTAGAATTTTATAATTTACATTATCTCGATAAGCTGCAGACATATTTTCATCAGTTAACATAAATACTTGTGATATTAAATTAGCAGCAAGACAATTTTTCTGTAAACAATACTTAAAAATAAAATAAAAAATGATAGATTTATTAACAAAAAAATGAATTTATTTTTACTTTTATTTTTCGAATAGGTACTCCATGACAAATTGGTTTTACTCGTTGAAGATTCCAATGTTTTTCTACATCTGTTGTACGACGATTTGGATTATAAACCCAAAATGCAATATTTCCTCGATTAGTACCAGCAGCAATAATTCCTTAAATAAAAATAAAAGATTTTCTTTTTCTTTTTTAAATAATAGTAATAATTATTCTATAATCTACCTTTTATTGCACTATATGATACAGAAATTAAAACTTCATTATTAGTATAACCCATTTCAGAATTTAATCTTAATAGAAGATTATCTGATGAAGCAAGATCAATCATTCGTATTGTTGAATCACCAGTTACATAAGCAAATAAACTTGTACCAATTAAAGTAAAATCTGAATCATTTGGTCGACCAGATAATTTACCCTATTAAGAATTAAAACAAAAAAAAATTAAAAGTTTTTTTTTTAATTTTGTATTAAATCATATTGTTTTACAGAATGTGTTGGAGTTAAGACTTCTGATTGTGTTTGTATTTGTTGAAGATTATATTGTGTCATCATATTTACCGTCGTAACAACAATAAGTATATCATAATCATATGAATGTAAAATACATGCTATAGAATCATCAACCATACAAATTTTTCGTAATTTATCTGTAACAATATAAACATTTCCTTTATCTGTTCCAATAAAAAATGTTGTTGGTTCAGTAACTTGTGATCGATTTGTTTTCATAGAAAGCATATCTAATGCAGCTTGATCACCTTCAACTGCTGCTCGTGCTAAATCTCGATAATCTCTTTAAAAATAAAATTGCTTTTTTTCTTTTTATATTTATATTTTATTTCACTTACTGATCTGATCGACCTGAAGGTAATGATTTACTTAGAACATATGTAACTGATTCACCAGGAACATTAACTTGTAAAATAACACTTTGTTGAGATACTTGTGACAAAGATTCAGCTTTCCAAAGAATTATTAAACCTCCCTAAAAATATAAATAAATGAAGGGAAAAAACTATATTATATTAATTTAAATTACTTGATCAGCTGATAATAATCGTGTTCCATCCATATTAAATGTTAATGACATAATACATGTTTTATGAACAATAACACTTTCTAAACGACGATTTGATCCACTCCATATCATTAATTCACCATCTAAAATAAAATAGAAGAATTTATTTATTTTTTATTTTAAAGAAAATTATTTTTCTTCTATTTATTCATACTTGTAAAACCAATAGCTAATGTTTTTTTAATTGGATGCCATGCCATACATTGTGCATCGCCTGAATGTTGTACACGAGCTCCTTCATCATGTTCACCCTGATTTAAAAATTAGAAAAAAAATAAAATAAATTATATTTTTATTATATTAATAAATATAAGTTTATATTACATCTTCTCCATAGAAGAATATATTTGTTCCTGAACTAATCGAACCTATAGCAAGTATATTCAATGATGGATGCCATTCGATTAATTGAAAATTTGGTTGTTCAGAAAAATTTCCTAATTCAAGTCTATGCTCAAAATATTGTGTAGCCATATTATTATTATTATATATTTTTATTTCTTTTTTTGTCTTAGAACAATTTTAAAATTAATAAATAAAAGAATGATACCATAGATAAATTCATTTCTTTGACAACAATATGAAAATGATATGATTTCCTTTTTCTAAATAAACAAAAATAATTTTTTTTTAAATAAAAAAATAGAAAAAAAAATGAAATTTTTTTTTGAAAATTAAATGAAAAAAAATCATCTAATAAATTTCCTATTCTAACGACATCTAATGGAATAATCTCGAAGTTTATATAATTCAAATAAATATATAATTCACTTTTTTTATATTAAAAAATTTCTTTAGTATCAACATATCAATGGCAACTGACATTGAAGTTAAAGGCGAAGATATTTCATCATCAAAAGATGGAGGTATATTTTATTTTATTTTTTTATTTATTAATTAAATTAAAATTCAACTATTTTTTCTTTTAAAAAAGGTATTCTCAAAGAAATAATCAAAGAAGGTGTAGGTGATGAAAAACCATTAACAAATGATAAAGTATTTGTACATTATGTTGGTACATTACTTGATGGAACTAAATTTGATAGTAGTCGAGATCGAAATACAAAATTTGAATTTGAAATTGGTAAAGGTTCTGTTATTAAAGCATGGGATATAGGTGTAGCAACAATGAAACGTGGAGAAATTTGTCGTTTAATCTGTAAACCTGAATATGCATATGGTGAAAAAGGTTCAGGAGATAAAATAGGACCAAATGCAACATTAGTATTTGAAATTGAACTTTTTGATTTTATTGGTAAGATTTAAAATGAAAAAAAACAATACAAATATGTACGTTTTTTTTTTGTCTATATTTAAGGTGAAGATTTAAGTGAAGGAAAAGATCAAAGTATTTTACGACGAATAATGAAAAGAGGAGAAGGATGGGCAAAACCAGATGATGGTAGTAGTGTAGAAATATCTCTTAAAGGTACTTATGAAAATCGAGTATTCGATGAACGTTCAGTAAAATTTATTGTTGGTGAAGGTTTATTAAAAAATATTCCAGAAAGGTTTGTAATTATAAAATTTTTATATTACTAATTTTATTTAATTAATAATTTTAAGTCTTGAACATGCTATAACACGTATGACAAAAGGTGAACATAGTCAAATAAAATTAAAATTAAAAAAAACAAATGGTATGGAAAAATTTAATCTACCAAAAAATGCACATTTAGAATATATAATTACATTAAAGGATTTTGAAAAAGTTTGTTTAAAAAAATAATACAAAAAAAGAAAAATTTATTTCTATTTCTAGGGTGTAGATAAATATTCAATGTCTGATTCCGATAAACTTGAACAATCAGAAAAATTAAAAAAACGTGCTGCTGAATTAATTAAAGTAAAAAATTTTTTAAATTGAATCATAAATAAAAAGAATTCTTTTTCTTTCGTTAGGATGGGCATTATCATATTGCTTGTAAAAAATATAAAACTATTACTGAATATCTTAAATCACCAAATTTTGAAAGTGAAAATGAGAAAAAAAAAGCTCATGAATTACAATTAACAACACATTCAAATATGGCTTTATGTCATTTAAAATTAAATGAATATGCTGAATGTATTCGTGCATGTGATAAAGCACTTGAATTAGATCCAAAAAATGAAAAATGTTTTTTTCGTCGTGGACAAAGTTATATGTCAATGTCAAGTTATGATGATGCTATAAAAGATTTTCAAGCTGTACTTAAATTAAATCCATCAAATAGTGCAGCTGATCAACATATGCAAACATGTCGAGATCATTTAAAAGCTTATGAACAAAAAGAAAAACAATTATATGCTAAAATGTTTGGTAAAACAACTAAAGAAAATGAAAAAGTATATACTTATTAATATTTAAGAAAAACAAAAAATAAATTAATTATTTTTTATTTTAGACTAATATTCAAGTTACTAATGGTGGAGATAAAAAATCTGAACAAAATAATAATGAAACAACAACTTCGACTTAATTTATTTTTATTTTTATTTAAATTTTATATTAATTTAAAAAAACAATCATTGAACTATCTTTCATTTATCGGTGAATAATCATAAGATTTAGCATTATTTTTATTTTCTATTATTATGTTAAACTAAAAATAAGAAAAAGAAAAGAAAAGAAAAAAATATATTATATGCCAGAGAACAAAAAAAAAAATATTGTACATATTTAATTAAGCAGAAAGACCACTAAGAACAGCAGCAAGACAACGTACAGTCATACCACAAGCAAGAAAAATATAATTTCTTCTTCCTTGAATTTCACGAAACCAAAATAATGACCATAATGATGTTACAATACCAGGTAAAACACTTACAATTGGATAAGCTACAGCACTTTTTAATGCACTAATAGCAACAATAAATCCAATATTTGCTATAGCCCACATTACACCACTAATCATAGCTGGTAATGCAATAGATGGATTCATCATTGGTTTATTACGTTTAAATATTGCATAGATAACAAAATAAAAAAGTGATGAAAGAACAATACCTGAATATTGTGAACCAATATAATAAAGACCATTATTTGGTGGCATATCATTTTTATATATAAATTTTTCTGAATGATCACGTATATATTGATCAGGTATAAACATTAAACCATAAAATACTCCAGCTAAAGCAGATAAAAAGCAACCTAATGCTTTTTGTATAGGATCACTTAATCGATTGAGAAATGGAAAATCTGTTTCAAGTATTTCTTCAGTTTTTACAGGAATTGAATCGTTTTTAATCATTTCAATAGGTATTTCTTCACCTTCTCGAACAATAGGACGTGGTTCACGTGGTGTATTTGTTGATTTAATAAAAAGAAAAAAAATAGCACTTATAGCAGCTAATACAACTGATGCATAATTTAATACTAATTTTGCTGTTGTAGGTGGTACTTGAGGATTAACACCAAGTAAACCAAAACGACCACCAGCCCAACCCATTATTAAACTTGTTGTTCCCCAAATAAGTAAACCAACAGCAAGACCACATGTTTTTATACAAAATACTGTTACAAGATTTCCTGTTGTCCATAAAACACCTACAAATGTATATATATATAATTACAAAAACTTGATTTAAAAATATTTTTTTTAATACCTCCTATAAGCACAAGTGGATAGATACGTTGATTGCCTATAATAAGATCAACTATAATGCCAATAATGTAAACAGCAACACAGAAAACAAATTGAAAGAAAAATCCATCACCAGCTGAAAATTGTTTGACAGGTACAAGATTTG
Organism: Macrotrachela quadricornifera; assembly: GCA_022393335.1. Lineage (NCBI taxonomy): Eukaryota > Metazoa > Rotifera > Eurotatoria > Philodinida > Philodinidae > Macrotrachela > Macrotrachela quadricornifera. The sequence goes on from JAJEKB010000791.1 coordinate 26,166, forward strand.
ATCCGAAAAAGATTGATGCTATTAAACAACCAATAAAGCCAGCCCAAACCGGCAAGGACGCACTAACATTTGCTGTATTTCCATTTGCAATTGCTTCTATTTGATTTACTGCAGAAATATTTGTTATTGATGATAGAACAGTTGTGAAATCGGTCATTCTATTAACAATATCTACCGAAACCTTAAAAAAAAAATTTAAAGATATTTAAAACTCTACAATATTAAACAGACAAAAAAAATGAAAGTGTCATAGAAATTTATCTTTATATTCTTTATACTCCAAATTAACGATTGTGATGTTTTTTTTAGAATATCAATAAACTTTGGATTAAAATCTGTATTCTTTTGTTTTTGTTTTAAAGTGAAAAAAATACGTTTTATTTAAGGTCAGCTTAAAATTACGATAAAAAACAAGCGTATATATTATTATAATGAATGTTATTTAGTAAGCAAAAAAAAGATTGATATTTATTTTTTAACATGTTTGTGAGCGACAAGAGACAAATAACCATTGATAAATATCCATAATCACGTTCGTATTATCATAAAGAATCAAGTATTGCATTGTTATTTTGACATTATATCAAAATCTATTTGTACTCTTATATCGTATTCAAATTTTTTTTTGTATATATATATTTTTGTAAAAAACATTCTTCGTGCTTTTTTTTATTGATAATAATGAAGTAAAACTTTATTTTCAATAACAAATAATTGATTTGATCTTACTTAGGATTTTTAAAACTAGACATGTCTATATTTTATACTTGTATTATAGAGAAAAAACATGAAATATTCTTATAAACATCTTTTCAGAATCTTTTTATAAATAGCCTCATGAATTCAATAAATCACCCGCTATGCTCCAAGTGTCTTGTTTTGTTCATTTTGATATATACATCTTACAGAGCGTATCAACCTTCAAATATCATCAGACAAACGACGGCATGCACAGCATGTCTGCTTGTTACTTCTATGTTCGTTCATGTGTTTTGTTTTCTTTCAAGAAAAGAAAACGTGTGAACAATGATGTTCGATTGCTGAGCATATCTCAATATATATATACATATGTGTACACCACACGACTGAGAAGTGGACATGTTTGTCTTGTATGAATAGATGTTGTTGATAATAATGATCCTATCAGTGAACAATTAACTATCATCATTGATGAGTATATTCAATCTTTCAATTGTTCGAAATATATACAATCAAATAAAGAATAAAGATATATATATATATATATAAAACATCTTTGAACTTGTCCGATATTGTATCCTTTTCTTTATAAAAAAAAAAACGAAAAGAAAAAAAAAGATTCAATTTATCATCGATTGTCATCATCTAATTTTACTCATTTCGAGATAATTGCCAATTGAATTGAGCACTTGACGAAGACATTGAAACCCAAGAGAAAAAAAAATATTCGTCTTTAATTTTTTCTTTCAGGTAGCCGATAGATAAGAAAGACTTCTAACATCTGTTGATTTTTTTTCTTTTTTTTTTTTCTTTGTTTCTTTAAATACACACACATACACACAGACGAACACACAGAGACAATCCACCACTGTTCCACTGACATACAATGATGCAATAAACAAAAGAAAAATGTATCGATATTTACATGCCACCAAGTGCTACACTATGTTCACGTGCTTTAAGGCGTAATGCAGCAATTGAGGTACTTCGATGATCAGGATTAAGATTATATCCAGTATATGGACATGGATTAAAATTATTTGCTGGATGAGATGGTTGTTGTGGTGGAGGTGGTGGAAATGCATAAGGCATACCCATAAAATTTGGTATTGCACTTGACATCATCATAGACGAAGATGATGAAAGAGGTTGACATGATGATCCTGTTTGTTGTTGAGATTGTTGTTGTTGATGATGATCTCGCATAGGAACATGACCTAATGATGCTGTTGATGATGAACACCAACCATTACTTGTTGCTAACTAAGATCATAATTATTATAAATATTAATAAAAAAAAAAAACTATTTTTCAAGAATATATAAATACCGATGGATATTGACTACTTGCAGCTGAAATTAATGAGATATCATAAGGATTTGTTGTAGGCACCGTTAATGAACGTATTTGAGGAGCATTTGTATATCGTTCACGTTTACGCCATTTAGCACGTCGATTTTGAAACCAAACCTATATATCAATAATTATAAATTATATTTTATTTTTAATCGTATTCTTACAAATAAATATCTTTTCTTTTTTTATTCATCAATATAAGACAATCAATTTTAATTCTTTATCATTTGAATAACAGATCATAATCTTTCTCTATATAATGTTATTTAATCTAGTATTCTATGAGAAAAAAAAATACTTATTATGTACAAAATATATTACACGTAGTTAAGAGATGATAAATTATATAAAACTGTACTTTAACACATTTTTCATAGGTTTGCAATGACTTCATATAACGATAAAAGATGATCGAATGTTGTTAGAATTTCTTTGAAGAAGCAAAAAAATGTCTTATGTATAGAATTTTTCTAATCTATCTATTGTTCTTTGATTGGTTCTTTATCACTATCTATCAACAGACTCATTATCCGATCTACGAACACATATTATTATTATTATTTCAGATTTGATATAATAATTCCTTTTTCTTTTTTTTATTTTACTCAATAAATTTATCTTTTGTCTATAGTCTTAATAGACCTTTGACATTCACATTCAGTCATTGTATCCTAAGATACCAACTAAGAATAAAAAAAAGAATATAAAGAAAGATATTTCTTTTGTTTTTTTCTTTTTCTGATTGGCTATGATGTAAAGAGAGAAGAAAGAAAAAAATCCGAATTAATACCAGATGTGTTTGTTAAAGATATAGTCTTATATAGACATACCTGTACTCGTGCTTCTGTCAAATCACATCGAAGTGCAAGTTGTTCACGTACATAAACATCTGGATAATGAGTCTTTTGAAAGACACGTTCCATTTCTTCAAGTTGAAATGATGTAAATGTTGTACGATTTCGTCGTTTTTTACGTTTTGAATCATTTCCATTTGAATCATTTGTTGTATCACCTTCATCTGATGATGAACCACTATTTGTATTATTATGTTGAATACATAATTTTTTGCTTGAGTCCATGCATGGTGATTCTATAGAAAATAAAAATGTATAGAATTTTTTTTTCAATTGGTCTTATCTCTTAAAGCTCTTGATTTCGTACGTAATTTTTTTCCCGAAGGAATGAACGGAAATGAAATCAGTGGCAATGATCACGTTCGATCTGTCTGCTTATCTCATATTCTCTTGCAATAGGCGTGGAGGCACGCACATACGCTTGATATACCTGCTGAGCAATAACAACTCAATCATCCTGGTAGAAGCCACATCAACCAGCAAAAAAAAGAAAAGAAGGAATCAATCTTCTCTGATATGTATGTATACATGATAAAACGTTCGCAATGTGATATATAGTTAATGATATAATTCATTTTCAATGAAGATAATCAATTTAATTTTTTCTTTGTTTTGATAAATAAGACGACAAAAAAACAATATCTTTACCTGAATGAGGATGATGCATCATAGTGAATTGATGGCTACGAATTGGGACTAATTGTCAATTGAAGGCAAGGTGTTAATTTAATATATTTGAACCCTTTTTTTCTCTAACCGAATTTTCGACCGACAATGTAATCTGTATGCACACGGCTCTAATTTTATTAATCAGTTATCTGTAGAACCGAATGTAAGCCACCGTCGTAGTTGAGAGAGAAGGAGAGAGGAAAAGAGAGGCAATACCATTCGAATAAAGGAGTAGAATGTACTGTGTCGTTGTCGGCAAAGAAGAAGATTAATGGCAATACTTCTATTCTTGCTTTTTCTTCTTCTCCTTCACTTTCTCCTTCTCTTTCTCGTTCGTTGATTTTCTTTTCCCTTCGGCTGGTTGCCAGATAGATACATGGTCGAAGTGCGTAAATTTGCCGATTGGTCCATATGTATAAGAAAGATACTCTATCCATATATGTTCTCTTCGTTTGATCCAGTATGTGAACAAGAAATCTTTTCTTTTTTTTTTTTTTTATTTATGTGAGAAAATAAAGTGAGTATAAACAACATATGATACAAATACAGTAGAAAATTTTATCATGCGGTATGCATCTTTATAATCTATGTCTTAATAACAAAAAAAAAAAGAAACAACGAAGAAATCGTTTTTATTTGCTTCTACTAGATTTTTGCACGAGCAAAGGGCAATTAGGGTGATTGTCGTTGATAACTTGTGCGCACGCACGTATGTCAACGGCTCGTTTATTATACAAAGAGAAGTCGTCTATCCTATCTCGTCCTTCCATAAAGGCAGGCATCTAGATGATTTGTCTTCATCGATCAACACAAATAGTTAAATGAAGCCAAAACTAGTCAATCGGAGTCTCCACCCATTTTTCTTCCATTGATTGGTTAATGGAAAAAAAAATAGTTTATTATCTTTTCTTTGCTTTTAAAATTATCAAAATTTGAAAAAGAACATTGGATTGTTATGTTTTCGAACAATTCCCAAATGAATGCAAAAAAAATCTTTTTCTTTGACGCGGCAAAGATCAGTTAGTTAGAAGAAATAACAAACTCTTCTTCTTTTTTATTTCTCAAAACAACAAGAAAACAAAAACTTGATGCTGCATAAAATTAAGAAATGCCAAGATGATATCTCTTATCTATATCGTTCGTCATTTGCATAGTTTGTTCAATGATGAACGTATTTCTGTTGTTGTTGTTGTTGTTCTTGTCTGTTCAATATAAATGAATACAAATCTGCTAGATGAACTGTTACAAATATATAGTTTTTCTTTTAATGAAAGAAAATATTTCGATTTATACTAATACATTTTAATCATTTATTTGAATAGATATGCAAAACTCTTGATCAATATCATCCATTAAAATATACAAAACAAAAGTAGTGAGCTTTCGATTTCTTCTTCTTCTTTTTTTTTTTTTGATCAGTAAAACAAACAAATGAGATGATTAGTTCTTGGAATAAAGTATCAATTACATATAACAAATGTATAGAAGAGAGAGAAAGAGAAAAGAAAAGGTTTTTGAGAGAAATAACATATATGTATACAAATCGAAGATTATTAAATTACTAGTGTAAAAGAAAAAGAAAGTTTTTTTTGTATATACAAAGCTGTTAGCAAAATAAACTTGTCCGATGGAAAAGAGCATGTCTGTATCGATTAGCACTTTAGCAAAGTTCACATCTTGTCTATCAGAAAAGATTACTTTCATTTTCTTCCTACACATATGGAAAATTTCTTGAAAATATTCATATAAAATATATTCAATAAGATTTCAAATAATTATCAAAGATTAACTAGTTTTTCGATTTTAATTCCACATTATATATTGTAGTAGACATATTCTATTTGATAAATATGGTAATTATATGATGAAAACTGATGATAAGTTCTAGGTTTATTAGATATGATTAAAGAAAAGTACTTGATAGCAGCTGAATGTATTTGCATATACTTTGCTTATTTAATACAATTTGATTCATATTATTAATAAAGAAAAAAACGTGAAAGTATATAAAGAAAATAATTTATTAATACATAATATTAAATTAAAAATAACCTCTAATGTGATCAATTAATTTAATATCAAAATATATTAATTATAATTTATAAATTTATTAACAAAATATTATCTATGAATTATTATTTGTATATTTAATCTTTATTTAAAGATATCTATCATATTAGTTCTAGAGATATTAATTTCTTGATTAATTATTCGTATTCAAAAATATTTAAATTATATTCAATTAATTTTATTGTGATATCATGATCAGAAATATTTTATTTCAAAATAAAATGTTCAAATATCTGAATGATTCTTTAGATATTTTTATTGTTTTATCAGATATCATAATCAGGTTTTTTTTTAAATAATCAAAATGAGAATATATTTTTATTCGTATTTTCAACAATTTTCTATTATTAATAATAATATCATTCTTTTTATTACAATAAAATAAATCTGAAAACTAAAAACATGATGATGATGAATATCATTGAACTGAATGGAATCATGGATTTTAAATATATAATATTGTTCTACAAAACAAAAATGGTATGGTTATTAATAGAAAAATATTCATAAGAATCCATGTTTTTCTAAGTTTTGAAAATTATTATACAATAAATACAAGTTATTTCATAACAAGAGCTAATATTAATATCAATGTTTGAAGAAATAGATGGATAATTAAAATTTCATAGAATATAGTTTTTTATTGAAATCAATAATAATATTCCACATAAAGCATTTGTACGAATATGCCATTTATTCAAAAAATACGAGAGATATCTAACTTTCTTTTTGTTAAAATAATTTTTAATCTATTCTATTTCAAATTTCGTTTTCTCAAAATCCCTATTTTTGAAAAATCGACTCTTTGACTAAAAATCGTTTTCCGTGAAAGGAATCCTTGATAAAATGCTTGTAGCTTCTATTAGAGTAAAGCTACAACTTAGTTGAACATCACATTTTGTAGAGAATTGTCAGTTCTATAGAATGATCAGCTCCAGTGCTTTTTAACATGTTCCAAAAAGGATTTACTGATTAAACATAAATTTGTGGGCTTACTATTCAAAATAATGTTTCAGACGCATTGAGAATGACCTTTACCACTGCTGAAGGAAAATGTACACCAGATTTCTCAGCCGATATTCAAAAGGAGCGCAAAATTCTGGTCACAATCTGTAATTGTTGGCTCCTCTGAAATGTTGTCAAATAGAGCAAAATGAACAAGCATGTTCACCGAAAACTTCGACACACAGATTCTGTCCAAACTAATTTTTTGGAGATTTTAAAGGCTAATTCACTACTCTCGAACCATAATCATGGTAAAAATTTTCAAGTCGATATTCAACGAAAGCACAAAATGCTGATTGTAACATATAACTTTTGATTCTTTAGAAGTACTTTCTAGCTAGTCAAAAGTGAATCAACATGTTGTCCAAAAACTTGTTAATCTCATCCGTTATTATCGAAAAAGCCTGTATCTTCTTATCAAAAACTTTTGAAAACAATACTAAAACATATAGATTCTTACTCAGCTCGTCAAACTCTATCCAATCATGTATAAAAAAAATGAAGAAAGAATTTGCTTTAATTTTGCATTATTTCTATTTTCCTAACGTCAAATATATAATTCATCATGTCCTATAGACATAACATCTGTTAAGTTGACTAGATTTGATTAGATAGAAGAACAAAATTATCATATGTTCAAAACAAATAAATTTCAATAATTTTTCATTCTGTTTCATATCTATATATTATAACTTGAAAAATATCAAGTTTAATAGTACTATATCCAGGGTAAAACTTACATATTAATATCGCTTTTCTTTCTCTCTTCTCCATAGAATATATATATACATATGTATATATTTCAGTCGAGGTATAATTTATGATTTTTTTTTCATCATTTCGTCTCGAATATTCGTCCAGTAAAGCGAGAAAAGAAAAATCTTCATATCTGTGTCCATTCTTCTTAATAAATCATAGTTATAGCAACTTGTCACATGACCAAAAGAGGAGAATAATAGAAATAGATGTCTTTATTTTAAGTTAATCCCTCGCTAAAATATATGATATTCACTGTGTATTTTAGAAAGAAAGTGTGTGTGTGTGTGTTTGTAATCACAATATTCTTTATCTTTGATATTGTATTCATTCGTTTAATTTACAATCAAAAAACAATTTAAATCAAATAAAATAAAACAATAAAATGGAATCAATTCTCGGTCGTGGTTATTCAATAAATGAAGAATCTGATTTAATTGATCAATATTCACCATTATCAAGTACTATTGATGAAGATATAGAACAAGATGACGATTTGTTCTATCCCGAAGAAGATAATGTAGAAGAAGAGGAAGATAATTCATCTACTGTACCAACTAGTAATACGACACATTCTTCATCATCTATTGATGAAATTAGTGGGATGGGTTTGGGTAAATAAAGAAAAAGAAAAAAAGATATTTTTTATTTTTTTTTCTTTAAAAGGTGCATTTAAACCATTACCATTTAAAATGATGCCTATCGACGCAACACCGCCACCAACACCATTAATTCCACGTCGTTTACTCGATCCAGTAAATAGTGCAACAAATGCTTTTCAATCTATGACAATTAGCACTAATTTACCATTAACTCCACCAAGAAGTGCAGATGTTACAAATACAAATTGGTCATTAGGAACTTCAACAAATGATATTCGAAATAATAATTCATTATTTTCACGTATTAATGATACTACACCTAAGACATCGACAACAACTAGTTTATTAACACCAACAAGTATTGAACGATATTTTTCGAGTAATCGTCGTTTATCTGATTCAGCATTTACACCATCAACAAGTGAATAATTTTATTAAAATATATATTTATTATAAGAATTTATTTATTTTTTTTCTTCATAGCACTTGATCATCCACTTACTATGTCAGCTCTTGGTACAATGACAAATAGGCATCAATCAGTTTCAGGACAACATACTGAAATAACCAATGGTTTGTATAAAAAAAAAAAGAAAAGAAAATTAAATATTTTCTAATTAATTAATATAAGATTTATTTTTCTTGTTTTTATTTATAATATTTTAGAAACAAATCATTTGTATCCATATATGGAACATCTTGTCGATGGAATACCTTCAAATAATGGAACATCTTGTGCACCATCAACAACAACATCTTGGTCAACATTAATTAGTTCAAATGGTACAACAAATGATGATACACTATCATTATCATCGTTATCTCGACCACGTATTAATAGTAATTCATATGCACCATCAACACCACAACTTAATTTTAAACCACTTCAGCAACCTTCACCATTACAACCACCTCATTTAACAAGTCCACCATTTCCACAACGTATGAATACTGCAAGTTCTCTATTTCAACCAAATTCAAATCCAACACCAACTAATGGTCCATTTAGTCATACATCATCATTTCATCCTCAATCACCTGTTACACATCAAACGCAACAATTATTACCATTACCACAACAAGCTCAACGTCCATTATGGCAACAGCCACCTCCACCACCACCACCCCTACCACAATCTTCATCTCAACAACCACCACAACAACATCGTCCTTTACTTCCCATTGGTATGCCACCAATTCCTCATCCTCAATCATTACAACAACAGCAACAACAACAAAATCAACCAATGATGAATCAATTTCAACCAAATGATGCTTGGCTTTTAGCAGAAATGACAGCAATGTTACGTCAAAATCAACAACAACAAATGGCAGCTTTTAATGCAAATATAACATTAAGTACAGCAGCACAACAAATACTTGCAGCTAATACAAATAATAATAATAATCGACCATTACGTTCAGAAAAAATTGATATTGAAATAATTAAACATCTTATTCGAGAAGCAAGATGGAAACGACGATGTGGTATGAAAAAAGAAGTAAATAAAATATATATTTTCATAAAGACAAAAAAAGAATTTAATTTCATCTTTTTATTTTTAGGTTTGTGTTTTTTGTCGTAATAATGGTGAAAATGAACTTATTTATACAAGTCATTCTCTAAAAGATTCTGTTGGAAATGTAACATGTCCAATTTTACGTGCTTATCAATGCCCAATTTGTGGTGCAACAGGTGCACAAGGTAATTTTATTTATTTACTAAAAAATAATTTCTTATCTAAAATATATTTTAATAGCTCATACTATTAAATATTGTCAAGCAGCTGGCGATGATAGTAATAGACATGTAGCTACTCCATACGAAAAAATGATTCGTACACAATGTATGCAAACATTTGGTCTTGATGATAATATAACAGCATCAATGCCTGCAATATTTGGTCCAATTGGTAGTAATTCACCAGCTGGTAGTCCTGCATCGCTTTGGCCTGCATTGACTGGCGGTTGGCCTGGTAATAATTTATAATCAGATAGATTTCTTGATTTGATAATAAAAAAAGAAAGTTTTTTTTTTAAAAAAATATTTAAAGTTGTCAGATATAATCTCGGTCTTTTTGCAAGCAGATGTTTTTGTTTTTTATAATACTTTGCAGCAAATAGTTCCGAATGATGAAAACCAGTATCTTTTTTTTTCTCTATATCAGTGAATTTTTTTTGTGATTTATCTATCTTTATGTTTTTTTTTCGGATGTTGTTATCGCATCATAAGTATTATGAATCATGTTTTTTTTCTCCATTCTCCTTCGCTCTTCTACTTCCTTTTTTTTTTTGTTTGTATTGTTATCGATCAAACGAAAAATAACATAAGTGATAGTGAGTGTCTTCTTTCTTTCTTCTCAAACTTCAGATATTTCAGAGAATCTTTTTCAGTTTTTCTTCATTTTTTTTTCTTTAGCGTTTGTTTTAGTAGTTTGACTGATTAATATATAGAGTGATGTTTTTTTTTCTATCAGTTTTTTTTTTGCGCGTGCACGAATTCATCCATCAGTCGTGTTCAAAAGAGTTTATAGTAGTAACTGTATTTCTTCTGTTTGTTTGTTTGTTGTTATTATTGTAAGCTTAGAAGATGTAATCTGCTCCTTTCTTTTTCTTCATTTTCTCGCTTTGATACAGACAAACACGGTTTTTTAAGTATTCATAAATAAAATCCAGTAGAGAAAAAAAATCAATCTTTATTTTAGATGATGAAAGTTAAATTAAATATGCTTGATTTTTTTAAGCCATTCAATAAATTTCTAATTCTAAAAGATTTTTATTTAAGAATTGAAAATTTGTAGAACGAACATAACGTCTCACTGATGAGTCATAAGCCTGTATTCTACTAGGAGTTCTTTAATCCCATAGAGTCATATATAGGGTCAAAATATCAGTTCAGAAGCGATTAATTAATTGGAATACTAACGTTGTTCTCCTATAAAAATTGAACAATCTAATGTCTTTATCATCAACCCGAAGTCAATATGAATTGAAAAATATTCTTAAACTTAAATAAAAAGTTGTGAATTATATTGTGAAACTATGTGTACAATAGCGATTAGTGGAATCGCACTTATTGATTCCAAAAGAATTTTTGTAGTTTAGCGACATTTGATTCGTATTAGTGTTTGTTTGATGTCTTGAAGTGATAAAAAATAGATTGGATTTACTTCATATATTTTTTTCAGCAGCAACAATAATACTATGAGTAAAAAAGTTTAAATAAAACAAGAATTTAAAAAATTAATAAGAGATACTGATCCATTACTGAAATTCATTGAGAAGAAGACAATATAAAAAAAATACAAGTGAATTGTGGAATTTTTTTTCGTCATATATTTTATATCCTAAAGAATTACATCTCGATATGAAAGATAGTTTCAAAAATTTATATAAAAAAGAGATTCTTCTGGATTAGTTCATTTTCGTGTTTTGTTATGTTAATATTTAAGATGAATATCTTACTTGTGTTTGTATTTTTTCTTAAAATTTATTTATAAAATCAAAAATAACGTATTTTTGATTATATATATATGTAACATTTCATGAATAAACTTGCTTCTAAATGAAAGTTAAACTACTTAATTGTTGTACTAATATAATTCAGACATAAATTTTGGAAAAAAAGCCCTTTCAATAATTCTAACTCCGAAAAATATTTTTTCACACGTGTACGATAAGTTTAAAAGAATCATTATTCGATATTAGAATCGAATCGTAACATTTGAAAAACTTATGAAATAAACTCGTTATAAGAAGACGAACAAATTTAATATATATACTTCAGTGAATTGACAATTAAACAAGACGTTATATTTGTCCTATTTAATGTTCTATTCTGTCGTGCAGGATAAGTCAACCATAGCGCAGAACAGTATAAACAAGAAAAATTTGTCCTTTGCTCATTTCTGGCATATACATACGTAACGTAAATTTTATCAGTTTTAATAGCGTATGAACGACATAAGTACCCAAATTTTATAATGCACAAACTGTTTAATAGGTATAATACTAAAACTATTCATTGTACTATTGTTTCATCTTAATTATTGCTTTCAAAGAGAGTCATTTTATAACATCTGTGGCATAGATACTGTGTATAGTCCTTTTTGTAAAAGCTAGAATCAAAATGTTTATTCATGGTTAGTTAAAATCAGAGTTTTGTATTCTCATTGAATATTTCATTGACTTAGGGGAATGATTAGGAATGAGTCAAATATTTGACAGAGTTAAAAATAATGTCCGTACAAAATTGTATTCGATATATTTTTGTATTTTGACAGAAACCTCCACAATCCAAAACATAAAAGACATCTCTATTATCTACTTTAGTTGTCTATCCTGACGCAAAGATATGAAATCTATCGTATCATAAACAGAAGATTTCGAAAAACTACCCTTTTTTTTACAGAATATTATTTTTATATATCAATCAATTTTCAGTATTAACTTGCAGCTAAGCAACCTTGAGTCATAGTGATATTCTTAGCACTTACTACAGACGAACAGATGAGGCTGGTTCTAACGAGTTACTTTTGGTTCTTTTCAAATACTTTTTACAGGTGAAAGATGTACAAACATCATTTTTCATACTGTTAAATATTTGGCTTATCCCTAATCTATCCTAAGTCAAAGAAATGTTCTGATTGTATATTCGGAAATTCAATATAAAACTAATGTTTCAATCAATCATCCTCCAAGATTATATTCGTCTCTCTGTAAATTTAAAACGTACAGTTAACAAATACATTTATTGATTGATTTTTATCGAATTGAACATACTTTGTTTTGCACATTCTAATAATACCATGTCGTAGATAATTTCTATTCATCATTTATTTGATATTATTTATCGTTTATTTTTGATGTAAATATTTCTTTTTATAACATAAAATTTAAAAAAAACATACAGACCAAAAGCAAAGGCTACTCATACAAGAAATGACTTAATCATTTCAAAGGATAAAATTAAATCAATAAAAGAAAAAAAAAAGATTTTTAATTTAACATATGGAAAAGGAAAAACATATTTTTTTGTCTATGTATAGATATTTGCTTTTTGTTCATATATATATATATAATGAGGAATAAAATCACAGAAAAGTAAAAAATGAATATTTTTTTTTGTTTTTTTAAACATTATATATTAATAATTTATTTTTTTCTTCAAATGATTTTGTTATTTTTCTCATTGGCCAATTAACTCCATCACAAAATGGTCTATGAGTTGATGGAATAAAATTTTTATAAAAAATTTCATACCATTTATTTAAACCTAAAAACATTTTCCAATTTAATATAAAACCTAAATCATATGGATTAATAAATTTTTCATTTAATTCTTTTAAACGTTTTCTTTCACTTGAATTTGTATGAAATTCAATTGTTGTTTCAGCATTTGATATTAACCAAAAATGCCATAATGTAAAACCAAATAAAACTATACATGCTGTTAATGCAACAATAAATAAAAATAAAAATGTATAATATAATGATGGATTAGTTACACTAGGTAATACATCAATATCATTTAAATGTTGACCAAATAATAAATCAAAATAAGTCAAAGCTTTTCGACCAAATAAATAATGTTGAAATTCATTAAAACCTAATGTTGATGCATAAAATGAACCAATTGTTAAAAAAAAACAAAATTGAAAAAAATAACGATGATTTAAATGTCCAACACAATTATTTATCCATGGACAATGATGATCTTGATTTAATATACATCGTGCACATATTGAACAATGATGAGCACGTGATGGTTTTGGAAATATACATTTTCGACAAATATTTGGACATACTACTTTAGAATTAATTATTGAATTCGAAGAATTAAGAGGTGTTTTTGATGATAATTCAGTATAATTGGAATCTAAGAAAAATATATATTTATTATAAATAATTGAATAAAATATAATGTTTTACTATTGATTTAAAATGATTCGTTTTATTCATTTATTAATGGTTTCTGATTTTATCAAGAAAAAAAAAACATCTTTTTGAAGTAGGATATCCTTAGGAAAATCTTAACAATAGAAAATAAATATTTTAAATTATTAAACAGCTTTATTTGATTCTTTATTATAAATTTAAAAAATCAAACTATTTTATTTTATAGATTAGTTTTTACAAGATATTGTTCAATATTTACTGGAAATAGAATAATATAGATAATATCATAATTTGTATCAATTTTCTCATCTGTTTTTACATACAGTTTCATCAATTATGATATTTTCTCCTAATTGGAAGATAAAAAAATATCTATAATATGAAAATATGTCAAAATAGATGTAGTATAATGAATACATTAGAAAATATTGATCATGAATGATGATAAGTTTTCTATAATTATTACACAATCTAGTAAATATGGAATAATATTTAAGAGAAGGTATGATAGATCATTATCGACGTTATTTTTTTTATATTTTTATTAACCCATACGAAACATCATGTTATAAAAATTCTAAATTTAAAATATTAGATTTTGCTGATGTACGTGTGAAAAATATTGAAGACCACAATCCTGCATTTTTTTGTGGTAAACCTTACAAATGCAAAAAACAATTTTTTTTTCACGTTTTAATATTATTTAAAATTTTTCTCAGTTTGTGCCCACTGTCTAAAGTTGAAAATAGAGACCTGCATCTGACTCCGAACTCCGACTCCGGTGGAGTCGGAGTCGGAGTTGGAGTCAATGAAAATATATAGCGGCTCCGAAAAATTTTTTTATCCATCTTTCTCATAATTATACCGTCAAATAAACGAAAACTGTTAAGTCAATAGCCAAATAACAGGAAATAGGAAAAAACAAAAGAAAACATCTGCACAAAATTAACGTCCACAGTTTATATGCCTGAATGATATCAAACCAAATTTGATTTTTGCTAGTACACTGTTATAGTGTGATTCATTTATGTATTTTTCTTTTTTTTTCTTCTTGTTTATTATATCGTACAGATGAGAACGACGAAATATGTAAGTGTAGATTCTCTGCTTTTTCACTGTATTTTCTTCATCTTCAGGTATTTCCCAAAGGTTCTCTTCTCTTCATATAGTTCAGATATCTTTCCCTCTTGTTATTTTTTTCCAAGTGTTCTTTGATTTTTTTCAAGGTTTGTTTATCTAGATATAGTTTCTATTTGGAAAATAAAATAGGCATTGTTTATTGAGCAATTAGATCAATCTCCCGTTAACATACACTAATGTTAAATTACATAATATCTCCGTACATGAAAGCTCTCGCTTATTTACGACAAAAAAATTTTCGAAGTTTTTCGGAGTTGAGATTGGAGTCATTAAAAATGTTCGGAGTCAGAGTCGGAGTCAAAAAAGTGTGACTCTGCAAGTCTCTAGTTGAACGACATCTTATAAGATGTAGAAAAGAATTCTCTATGAAATGGCTTATGTCAACTGTTATACAAATTTCTTTTAATATATGGTTGTTTCTCCAACACAAAGGAGAGATCTATGGCTTATGATTGGTATCAAGCCAATTTTGTGCCTCTAGCCTTGCTGAGTTCTGACGTTTCAAAAAAAAATGAATCCGTATTTTGAAAGTTGTTGAAATTCTTCATCTTTTGGTATATTATCTAAAGCACAAAGAGACATATAAGACTTTTCAGTAAAGATCACAAATAATGTATCATGCTGGTTCTCAGTATTCATTCTGATTACCAACTGGGTACTATGCGGTCTCAGTCAATCCTAAACCTAAGTATGACTTCAGATTCTTGCTCAACATAAAAAAATTGAATATAAAAATAATACTGAATCAAATATAAAGTTAATCATATTGAAAAAAACCCATCAATCCAAAATAACGTAAAAATGCCTTAAAGTATATACTTATGAGTATCTTTATAAATAAATTTAATTTTACGTGACGAGAGATGGAGTTATATATTTTGTCGTATTTTATGGCAATGAATCCTAGTCTTCATAAGTACACATTTATTTTTTGATATATTTTGTTTTATTAATGAGAAAACTCGATTATTTTTCCTTAAAAAAACTTCGCTCTGGCTACTCCTATATAAAACTGATTAGTCTTCTGGTAGATCGTCACTTAAGAATTGCCTTTTAGATTTGAAATAAAAAAATAAGAATGAAACTCAATTATGGATTGATATGCATATATTGTATAATATTTGAGTTATCATGCGTGAAGATTTGATGATAAAAAATATCGAGCACATTATCAGACAGAAGTCATAAATGTCAAGACCAAGCAGAAATGTCAATTGACGTAGATGAATGTATGTATTAAAAGAAGTTCTACAGTATCAGTTTTCTTATTATATAGAAAGAAAATGAAGTCTATTAAAATCTTCTTTGTATATATATATATCGTTTATTCAAACATTCATTGGTTTTCAAAATATTATCATCAATTAATCAATGTACTTTATTGAATCAGAATATTTTTTATTTTATATTAATAAATTTTTCTTTAATTAGACAAAAAAATATTTACAATCAAAATATATGTATTCATCTGTATTATTTCCTGTCATATATGAATGAATATATTTTTTCTAATAATTTTAATTATATTTATTTATTTTCTTATTTGAAATTTATGCTATTTAGTCATTACTTTTCATAACAAATCTATAAAAAAATAATTTTTATTAAAAGTCACTTACCATCATTTGTTAAATCAAGTATTATTACATCATTAGATTTTTTATTATTATTATTATTCTTATCAATATTTGCTTGACATATTTTCATTAAATCTCTATTTGTTTTATCAAAATCATATGGCTTTCTATATCCAAAATTTGGTGATGAACCTGGATCAACTCTTGTACATTGTATATAATTAAACATAATATTAATTAAAAGCCAATGTGAAACAATAATATGACTAATAAATGTAAAATAACTATGTTGTATTCCAATATCATTGAATAAATGAACAAATATCGATGTATAAAATATATAAATAACAACTGAAATAATAATAAAAAAAAAAACATATAAATAATTTTCCTAAATATTTTGCTAAACGATCTGTTAAATAGAATATTGGTTGTAATAATGTATCAATACGGAGATCAACTGAATCATCATTATTGTAATAAAATATTTGATAAATTAAATATAATCGTTGACAAATTTGTATATTGTGAAGTTTTAAACATGAAAATATTGTTCGAAATGAACAACGGCACACACGCATCTCATAAATATAACCTAAAATAGTAAAAAAAAAAAGAATATATATATATATATATATATATTAATAAAATCTAGATTTTATTTTTATTTTTTTGGTTTATTGGTATCCAAAAAAGATCCTGAGCACATCAGTCTTAAAAAACTTGATGGAACAATGACAAAAAAATATAAATAACCAATACATCAATTGAATAAAAGACTGAAGGCAAAAAAAAGATAAGAGCAATAACATCTATACAAATTGTTAAGATGTCAAATTTGTTTCACGTAATTGCTCTTCAACATCATCAAGATCATCTGCAAATAAATCTTCATCAATTTGTACTTCTTCATCATCTTCATCTTCATCCTCATCCTCATCATTATTTACTGTTGATGTTTTATCATCATAATTTGATGTAGTTGCTGATGCACATGCACTAGCAACACCACCACTTGCTTGATCGAGTTTATTGGCTTCTTCATCAAGAGCAGCTTTAAAAACAGAATAAAAATTTTAAATTTAAAAAAAAAAAATTAGTTTTTTCTTTTCAAACCTTGAGCAGCTGCTGCTTGTCGTCTTTCTTGTTTTTCTCGTTCTATTTTTCGATAATTTTCAAATCGATCTTCAGTTGCAATTGTACCCGTATTATCAACTTCACGTGCTTCTCTTGCTAATAATTCAATATCATCTATATCACGAATAGCTGCTTTTCGAATTGCCGATGCCTAAATGAACAAATAAATAAAAACAAAATAATTCAAATAAGAAATTTTTCTTTTACATTTTCTCCTTGAATCATTTCATTATTATTCTCTTCTTCTTCTTGTTCTTCTTCATCATCAGAACGATGTCGATAATCAATATCATTATCAGCATCTTCATCATCATTAGCTATTAAATCAGGATTAAATGTAAACATTTCTCGACCAGATAAACCAAGTAAACGACCATGTTTAACAAATTCATTTCGTTTTTTTTCTTCTTCTTTAACTAATTGTTGTTTTTTTTCTTCTAGTTTTCGTTTTTTCCATGCAAGAAATGTTTCAAGAGTAACTTTTGTTACATTAGAACCTAATCCAGCCCGTTCACTTTCAATTAATTCTTCAAGTGATATAGTATCTTTTTGGTCTTCAAGTAATTTTCGATCACGTTTTAACATAAAACCTATTCATACGAATTATATATATATATATATGTATATATATACAATCGTAGAAGTAATTATCTATTATGTAATACTTACCAGGTGGTAAAGCATGTCGATATTGACAAATCGGACCGTTTTCTAGAGACAAAATAAAACAAAAAAATGTTTTATAATAATAAATTATAAATTAGATGAAGAAGAATAACTTACGACAAGACCAAAACCATCCGTATGTATTGTTTTCAACTGCTTCAAGAAAATATTTGCATACCTACAATATGTTTTAATTAATTTTTCTAAATCGAAATATATATCAATAATTTTCTATTTTCTTCTAAATCTATTTATTTAAAACGGACTACAATATTATCTTTTTGAAATGTTTAGAATTGTTGGTCTATAGTGAATGATCAAATTTTGTATTGGTTCTCGTTAATTTTTTAAAACAAGTATTATTCAAAATTAAATGTATTATAGAACAGATAAAGTCACTACCATTTCAATTACTACTCAGTAAACTAATAATGATGTACACGTTAAAAAAAAAATTATAATCAAGGGAGAAAAAACAGTTCCTAATAGATTCATCAGAAACCACAGAATTCGCTTTTTTCTATTTAATTGTAACTTATCTATAAAATACATACGATTTGTGTTGCATTCTTCTTTCGATTATCTTCACCATGTCTTCGTTCAACAACCTCAGCTAATTGTGCGTCATCCCAATTAGCCATTGTTTCTAAATATAAATAAAATTAAAATAATAAAATATTTTTTTTTTATTTTACAGACCATTTTCTTTATTTCCATTAGCACGTATATCGTCATATAAACTACGTTTTTCTGCTTTACGTTCAATAGCAAGATCATGTGAAAATTTACATTTGGCGCCTTTTGTACATGAACCTTGTTTAAAATACATACATAAAACTGATTTTGGATCAGTTCCTAGAAAAAAAAGTTCAGATAAATACACATATATATATATATATATATATATATGTGTTTAATAAAAGAAAATTTATTTTACCAGCAGCTAAGGCTTGTTGAACGATAACAGGTTTAAAAAGAGTTTGTAATTCTGCTTCAGCTTTTTTCTTGTCTTCTTTTCGTTTTTCTTTTTCTTCTTGCATTTTAGCAATCTATATAATAGAATTAATTTTTTCAATAAAAATATTGTGTTTTAATAAGATAACAAACTTCTCGAGCTGATTTGCCAGCATTTTGTACTTGATTTTGTACTTGTGCAATAAATTTTTGATTTTTTGCACCTTTTTTATTTTTTAAACCAAATGTTTTATCCTAAAATTCATAGAAAAAAATTTTTTTATTTAAATATTATATTCTATATATTACTTCAACTATTTTTGCTTTTGCTTTGTCAACTGTTTTTTTACTTGCTTGTTGTGGTTTAGGAGGCATTGTTTATTTTAAATAATAAAATCTAATAATAAATGATAAATATGTATGAAAAACAACTACGGATTCGTATTGAAACAAAATAATTAATGATCATTCATCTTACGAAATAGATGATATTTTCTTATTGGTTAATTTTTTTAACCAATCATTTTTAATAAACAGAACTCCAGTTTTTATGGTATACGTAACTTATATCATACTAAATAAAAAAGTAAACAATGTATTATTGTAGGCGTAGTTGTACTGTTGAACAGGTCATGCTAGTATTTTTGTTGATTTTAGAGTTAACCAAATCAAATGTTTTATTTTATTGAACTATATCTTATTCATTTATTGATAAAATGAAAACATATTAAATCGTTTCCAAAATTGAGAAAAACTATTCAAGGTTTTATATAATCCTTGAGCATATAAAAATGCCCGAAATTTTTTTTCAAAAGTATTAATTTCAAACAATTTCAGTATTTAAATAGGTATTTCTTCAGAATACACACACTGCTTTACTCTCACTCGTTGTTGTGTTAGCGAATGCATATATAGGGCATGCGTGTTCTGAAAAAATATCGATTTAAAAATGCTTTTTTTTTCTCTTTCGTATAAATGATCATATATCCCATATTTCCATAAAAAGTCAATCATCAATTGATTGATGTTTCAAATATATATATAAGAGATAATTTATTCAATCTACAGAATTTCTTCTATTGGTAATATAAACATAGCTACTATTTTTGCTTTTATCATTTTAAGGAAAGACAAAAAAAGGTACTCTAAAACGGCCTGTAGTAATTTATATATAGAATAAAAAACAAGCTATACCTTGCTTGTTATGATTATATTTTTATTACTCTTTGATAGAGAAATGAATTATTTATATTTTGTGTTTTTTATAGATCTGTTTTTATTTTATACATTGATAACAATGGGTAAAGGAAGTTTTAATGAAATTGGTTCATCACATACAACATTAAAATGGTTTTCTCTTATGGTATTTGGTTCACAAGTAGCTGGTATTATTGCTATTATTCTTTTGGCAGTATTTTTTGGTCAATATCGTGGTGGTTTTGCATGGACAGTTAGTTGTTTTTTTTTATTTATTTATTTGCTTTTAATATAATTTTTTTTTTGTAGTCGAATATTGAAAAAGAATTTAATTACCATCCATTATTTATGACATTAGGAATGGTTTTTTTCTATGGCGATGGTAAGTTATTTATTGAAATAAACAAGAAAAAAAAAAGAAAACAATAACTTTTGTTGTTTTTTTCTATAGCAATTTTATCGTATCGAGTATTTCGTGATGTAAAAAAAATTCGTGTTAAAATTTTACATGGATCTTTATTAGCACTTTCACTTATATTTGCATCAATTGGTCTTAAAGCTGTTTTTGATAATCATAATTTATCTAAACCACCAAAGGCTAATCTTTATTCATTACATTCATGGATTGGTCTTATAGCTGTAGTTTTATTTGGTTTACAATGGGTATGTGGTTTTGTTAGCTTTTTATTCCCAAAATTAAGTGAAGATATTCGTAAAGCTTATATGCCAAGGTAATAAGAAAAAATAAATCATTTATATTTTTTGTTTAAGAAATATGTTTTTTTATTTTAGTCATAAATTTTGGGGTAAAGTTATTTTTACTCTTGCAGTTGGAGCTGTTTTAATGGGTATTACGGAATATTGTATTTTGTAAGTTATTTAAATAAATTAAAATTAATCTATTATTATTTTTTTTTTTTAGCTACAAAATTTACGGCGATGATAAAATAAAATATCAACGAAATATAATAAATTTCTTTGGATTATTCGTAGTTATTTTTGCTATTATCGTACTTTATCTTGTTAATCATCCTGGTTATCAACGACCACCGGATAATGAAATTGAACATGTACCTTTGGCAGATTAAAAAAAGAAATCGAACGCAAATAAGAGAGAGAGAGACGAAAAGACATTTTAAATAAGTATTATAATATGACCAAGGAAAAAAGATCTGTTGTCGTAAAACATATATATACGCATTATTAAAATTATTTATTATTGTTGTACCGTAACGTTCTTTCATTTTTGTTTTTTTTTTTCTTCTTTTCTCGACTCATTTAATTATTGTCTTTTAAAGAATATTGATAGAAGATTATATCGTAAGTTTTTATTCTTCAAGGAAAAAAAGAGATCTATAAACTTATTAATAAAGTTCATTTTCGAAAAAAAATCTTTTATTGTTGTCTTGTCATTGAATATTTAATCTCTCATCTTTATTATTATTATTTTTTCTCTTCATGTTGTCTTTATCTATTTGAAGTATAAGAATAAATCATATTTGGTGTTGTTCGTATTCAATTAAAATTTATTTATTAAGCTATAATATTATTATTTCAAGGTTATGTTTAATGGATAACTGGAATATTTTTAGGTGAAGTCAAATATTTGTTTTGAGACATTGACGGAAACACAAATAAAAAAAAAGTTTCTTTTCCGGTATTTCTTATAAAAGTTTTTTCTCTTTTTTTTTGTTTTATCTCCTGCTGATCTCGATTTGCTGTTTCAATAATGATTATCATCATGAATGTATTCAATATAACTAATATAAAAGAATAGATAAAGATTATTATCTTAAATATGGAATGTATTTTGTATTTAATAAATAATTTGTCAAGATTTTTCTATAACATATCCATATATTTATGATTTTATTATTCATGAAATTTGTTGTTTTATTTACTATAAAATGACAAACTTCGAACATGATTAATATTCCTCATATGTTGTCTTTCTATTGTTAAATCAATAGTTAATTATGATTTACTACTGTGAAGTACATTTTTAGTGCAACAAAAAAAGAGTATAATATATTATAGAATTTATTTAATTTAATATAATTGAATATGAAAAGAAATATAGATCGAATTTTGTGTAAGAAAATAAAACTATTGTTTCATTTGAGAAAATTTTCATAATAAAAGATAGTCTATATTTTATTAATTAAAATAATAAACAAAAATTATTTGCATTTGTTAATCTTTAAAATCAGTGAATTGTTCTTATCAATTATAATTTATTTCAAATAATAATGTATATTTATTTAATATAATCGTCTATTTATATGTTAATAAAAAGAAAAAATCTTACAAAGTTAAATACTATTTTGATAGATAATCGATAGAATGTATTTAAAAAAGTATTTTTTTGTATATTGATAGATAACAATACATAACAGTAATGTTTAAATTCTTAAAAGATTATTTTCGTATTTCATTATGAATAAAAATCTAATCACAATGTAACTTTGCACGACAGACAATGATAATTTGATAAAACATTTGTTTACAATATGATAAGTGATTCTATGTGATTAGAAATTAGGAAATAATTGTAGATGGTTCATATATTTTTTTGCATCCTCGTTGATAAAGACTTGAAGAGAAGTAAACCTTCGGTTATATATGTAGTTCTTTAATCAATATATTGTCGCAGAAATATCTATTAATAATTCTAAAAATCAATTGTACATCATTTAAAATATTTTAATATATAGTTTGTTATTTTTCATTATTTGATCATACATTCTTCTCAAGGGAAGCATTAAATACCGTTTGAATATCGAAGAAGCATCAACGTGTCGGTGCTCTTCTCTTTCTTTTTTTTTTGCTTTTCTCTACCACGCTGTTCAATTGATTAGCGGAACTAATGAGCTTGCTTTTTCTTCTTTGCATTTTTAATTCTCTAACCATCACGAACGGTGTATCAGTTTTTCAAAACTAAAAGAATATGCCGAATAGATCAGCGATCGATATATCATTAACATACAGAAAAAAAAACGAAAAGAAAAGAGAAAAATCATCAATCCATGAAAATTATTTTCAAACAATTATTCATGCTTTTAATTTAATACAAATCAGTTTATTCGATTTTTTTTCTATTTATATAAGATATGTATTTTGTTACTAGGTTCTAAGTACTAGTAATTCTATATTGGCAAATATTACTTTTCGTTATCTCATAAATCCCAATTCTCATAGGCGATTTTCTTTTAGCAAGGACATATTTTTACATATATGTTTATTTAACATTTTAGACTAAAAAGATTCTCCTCTCTCTCTTCTTCTATGTATGTATATATATATATATATCTACCACCCACAGTTATAGAGACGAAAATCACAGCCTAATTTGCTTTGTTCTTTACTCATCGGTATCGATCCTATATATGCATATCATTCTCAGTGGAATATAACTCCAACATATCAATTAACGAAGCCTAACATCATCGATATTTTCCACCGAGGGAGTTGCACCAAACACATATAGAGATAAAAGTAAAAAAAACGAAGAAAAAACAAGAAAGAAAAAAAAAGAAAAGAAGTAATTACCTATTGTCATTTTCACTATTTCTTTTTCTATTCCATCTGGAAATTTCTTATTCAAAAACTCAAAACAAAACAAATAATAATGAATTAAAATAATAAGATTTTGTTTTTCTTTCTTTTTTTTTTCAAATGATTGTCGATATTCATTTATTTCTTTTCTTATACATATAGAATATATACATTACTGACATGAATATAATTGATTTTTTTTCTTTTTGTTGTCTATTATTGGAATGATCATTATTTTGTATTGTAATTTTCTTTTCTCTACTATAGGCTGTGCTATTATCTCTTTTGACAATCGATAAATGTCTTTTCTACTATAATCGTTTTTACAGAAAATGATGACTAATAATAATTTCTTCGGCAAACACACACCTGTTTTTATCTTACTCTGACATCATGATTGATCAGTTTTCTTTCTTATTTTATTTTGCTCTTATAGATATATGCCAAAAAATACATATCAGTTTGATTTACTAACTTAGTAGATCACATTTTTTAAATATTTTATAAATAATTTGAAATCAATCAATCAACAATTTTTGATTATTTATATGTTTTATTTGATTAAGAGAAAACATATAGAAGAAATATGCTTTCATAAGTTTCTTAGAAACTATTTCATAATGACGTAAACACACATTTTTTTTTTATTAATAGATATTTTAATTATCAAAAAGAAAACCAATTGAAAATAAATTATATATAAAAGAAATATTAGTAATTAATTAATATTGATATAAATCTAAGATTGTTTTAGATCGAATTACAAATCTTATTTTCTTATTATTCAAATAAATTTAATTGTCTTCCAGGAAAGAATTGGTTTTATAAAACACAGAACAATATCATCCAATTATGCTTACAGAATAATCATTTGATCTTGTACTGAGATACAAAAACTATAATCTGTATATTTTTAATTTCATATTTGAAACTCTATACTCGATTTTTCTATCATTGAATGAATCAATTAGAATAGTATTTTTTTTGTTTTAAATTGAAAAACAATATTGATCACACGATTATCGACTAGTGTTATGCTTGTTTTGACTTGATGATTCGTTCTCGATCTATGTATTATTATTATTACTCGTTTTCTTTGCCTTCTTCTATTATCAGTTTGCTTGTACATCATCAGCAATACCGAAACGAAGAGAAATAGATAAAGAGAAAGAGAAGAAGAGAAGAAGAAGAGAAACAATTCTTAATTGCTATTCGATCCTTCCATCAAGCACAATCTTAATCGACCAACCAGAGAAAAGGAAACTATAGAATAAGAAAGAAAATAGAGCGAAAAAGAAAGAAAAAAAAAAGAAGATGCATCGTTACAAAATCCAGCAAAAGACTTTTTTTTTGTTTTATGTTTGATACATATTATTAGATTGAATATATTCTCATCAACAATATTTCAATCTGTTTAAATCGAATCACAATGATGACAGATTTTCGCAGTTGTCAACAACAGTACTGTGATGGACCATCAGTATCATCGGCACCTGTTTCTGTTTCATCTTATGGTGCTTATTTCCATCCGAACAGTGCTAATAGTCCAGCAACTCAATTATATTCATCTGTTGATGGACAATATGCTGCTGTTGCTCAATTTGCACCATCATATGCATCACAATTTTATCATCATCATCATCAACAACAACAAAATCCATATTCAACAAATATTCGTACATATGCAACATATGATCTTGATCCATCATCAACAACTTCAACTTCAAATACATCATCTTCATTTTTACCACATTATTCAACACTTCAAGCAACAAATTCATCTTATCTTCATATTCGAGCACCTTCACTTTCTCCACCACCACCACCACCATCTTCATCCGAACATAATTCAGAAAAATCTCTTATTAATAATACAAATAATTTTTATCCACCACCACCACAATTACAAACATCAACACTTTCACATGTTTCACCATCAAGTTCAATTATGTCATCTTCAGCAGCTGGTTCACGTTCACCATCAAGTCATTCATGTGATGAACAATCAAATTTAACATTAACACCACGTAAAACTGAACTTCATACAGGTACAACAACTGATCCAAATAATACATCTATATCAGCTACTGGTTCATGTGATGGTACACGTCGTTGTCTTTTATGGGCATGTAAAGCTTGTAAACGTAAGACAGTTACAGTTGATAGACGAAAAGCTGCTACAATGCGTGAACGACGACGTTTACGTAAAGTAAATGAAGCATTTGAAACATTAAAAAGACGTACATGTCCTAATCCAAGTCAACGTTTACCAAAAGTGGAAATTTTACGTAATGCTATTGAATATATTGAAAATTTAGAAGATTTACTTCGTTCTGCTGGAGTTAATTCAAGACCATTAAGACATGATTTAGATCAAAAACCCACAACAACAATAACAAATACAAATATAAATACAAATGAGGTAAGAACTCAATAGAATTAATTTTATATTAAAAAAGCAAATATCTAATAATAAAATCATATCATTATATTAATTATATTAGTAAAGAAAGATACGTCAATATCTTTATAATTGTAAATTGAGCTGCTCATTAGCTCTCGTTTTTTTTTTCTCTTTTCTTTTCATTTCGATTCTTACTCATCTGTATCTATCAAAACGAGTCTCGTTAGGAAAAAAAGAAAGAAAAAAAAAAAGAAGAACAGAACAAAGATGATATATTCTTAATATCAAGTTCTTTCTTTTATTTGTTTGATGCTTTACACTCTCTTTATTCTCTAATATATGTTTGATCATGATATTCATTCTTCTCTCTTATCAACAATAATTGAATGTTTATATTTAAGATGAAAATGATCGTGTCATTCTGCACATTTTCTTCTATTGTCTTTATTAGACATTAAGAAAAATACCAGACATTGATCTTTATATATATACATTTATTTAGTTATTAAAATCAAGAACTTCAACGACAAACTACAGTGAAAAATATAATAATACTAATACTAATAATAACAATAATAATACAACAACAATGACATCAACAACAGCAACGGATTATAGTAATAATTCATCAACATTGACTGTCTATGGAAATATTGATAGTAAGTAAAAAGAATTAATTTATTTAAAAAAGAAAATATATTTCTTTAAATATTAATCGATTTTACATATGTAACATATCGATCATTTAAAACATTAGTGTCGAACAAGTATTTAAAAAATGAAAAGAAATCAAACGGATCATAAGATTTTTTTTTTCTTCATAATATGTCTCGCTTCGCCAAACGTGCTAAATAGCGTGTTGATGATGATGATGATGATGATGCAAATGTATTTTTTTTTGATGTTTTAAGAACACATGTTGTGTGAATGAAAGACAGTATGTCTGATATGTATCTTTCTCATCGAACTAAGGCGGAGGTACTGTCATTATCATCATCATACTTGCTCATCTATGCAGACGATTGTTGTTGTTTTCTAGTCAGTCAATCATTTTATATATATATATATATATATATTATTTTCAGACTATACTGAAGGGGTATTACAACATCATCCAACATCAACTGTATCAAGTCTTGATTGTTTATCAATGATTGTAGAAAGTATTGATCCAAATAAACTTGTTAGTTCATCTACGACTACAAATGGAACATTGAACAATACTATTTTAAATCGATGTTGTTAAAATAAAAGAAATATTCTATGTACAGTTTAGTCTTGTTTCTTCTTCGTCTTCTTTTTTTTTTTTCGTTTTTTAGTAATCATAAGATCTAAAGAAATGATAATACAGACAACGAAAAAATAAAATCTTTTTTTTTAAAACCTTGTTTTTACTTATAATATCTTTGTTAAATATTCGAATTGATGAAAAAAAAGACAAAGCTTGTCATCGTTATTCTTTCGTTCTTTTTTTTTGTATTTAACACAAGCTCATTTTTTTTGTTAAAAAGATTTCCATAATATTTAATAATTGATTCATAATGAAAATAATTATGTATTATTTGATAAATTAATCAATGATAAAGATAAAATGATTAATACTATTATATGCGTTTATTTATATATTATTTTTTTCTGTCTATATACATAGAATTTGTCTTGATCGATGGATATATGCAAGAGATATTATTCACAATGATGATATAATAGTATATTTAGATTTGCATATTTATATATCAATTTTATTACTATTTAATCCACTACATTAAGTGAATATTGATATTTCATAAAACATGAATGAATAAAATTAAGTTTCTTATTCTTTTGTAAACACAAAGTATGACAAATAAATCTATACATATACATATATATATGAGTAAATCTATGGAATGTCATTACTCAATATTAGTGAACATGTCTATATTTATTGAAACTTTCAGGATTTGTAGGATTTATTACGTTGATTAATTTATTTTATATCTAAATGCATGTAAAAGTTTTGAAGTTATAATAATTCTTATGAATTTTACATTCATTGTTTTCCAAATCAAAAGTGGAACAAAAATTAATTAGTACATGTTGTAGAACAAGCTCTGTTCTATCGAACTGGCAATACTACTATTCTCATTCATCTCAATTTTCTGATTGATTTTTTTCATACATTTTTTTTTCTCGAATATATTGCATAGTGAACAGGTGGGTCGTATAAAAATGTATGATTTATTTTTAAATTTCAAAAGACTCTGAATCTGTAATTAATTTGAAAATTAAACTAGATAATGAATGACTAATATCATTGTTTTGATAAACTATAGTGTTTTATTTTATTGTATAAAAATATCTTAATAAGATTTTCTGGATAGTTATATTGAAATAGAATTAAAATCTAATAAATTTATTACTAAAATGATCAATAACAAGAAACTCGGCAAATTCTGAAAGTTTCAATGGATATAGATATGTTCATTATATTGAATAATGACATTCTACAGATGTACTCATATATATATGTATATTATTGATTGTACAGTACAAGGTGTCTGTTTTCCTTAATGCAAATTTAATAGAACATATAAAATCTGAATTTAAAAATTTTATAAAAAAAGGAAAACTAAAATCAAAAGAAGAAAAAAAGACTTTATGATATAATTATCTATTATTAATACAAATAAATTCTTAAATCAATCTTCTTTTTTTACATAGACAATCAGACAGATAGACAACAAGTAAGTATATATACTTAGTGAATTAGTCGTTTTCATGTATATGTATAAATGTATATATATATATACAATGAACACTTGCGTGCTCATTACCCGAAGGTAAGAGAAAGTAAATGACTATCGATAGGCGGTACATCCGTATTGAATGAATGTCTTATATATGTAATTGCGTCTTGATATTTTACTATTTATTTAGTTCATATATGTACAAAGATTGCCGACTTCAAATTCAATAATTGCATGCATTCAAGCATTCTATCTTATTCTCATTTTAGTATAATACAAGTGAGTGTACTAGTTCGATAAAAGAAAGAAAAATAATCTAAACCTTCAGGGTGACAATATACTTTTTTCTTTTCTTTCTTCTTTTTTTTTTATTCAAAAGAAAAAAAAATACGAATGAAAGAATAAACTAGATAATTGGTACCAATACATATATACGTAACAAGAAGAAAATTGTTTAGTAGTTCTAAGAATAAAAATCAATGTCATTAAACAACAATTGTCATCATTTGGAACTCGTTGAACTATTTTAATAGCATGTTAAGTGTTATGTGACACCATCAATACATACATATACATATATATATATATATATATTATATACAATCACATTTCAAGATTGTTATAAATGTACTATGTTGGAATTAAGTTATGTCTTGATACTTATGTCTATGATTTTTTTAACAAGAAGTGATGGTGAAAATTCATCTATACAATCAAATTTATCTGAACGTAATCGAACGTATATGTAAGTATTTAAATAAATTTTCAATATATTTTTATTATTAATTTCAATTTTTTTAGGTTATTTGTTTCAGAAGATGTACCTATTGGTCATACACAAATAATTGATACATTTGATTTATCATTTTGTTCAATATATTCAATAAAATCAAATATATATCATCGACATGATATACCATTTGAAGTCTTATTATCAATAAATGAAAGTTGTACATTAAATTTACATATTATTCATTTACTTGATCGTGAACAAACACCAATGTATACAATACGACGACAATTAATAAATGAAAATAATTTAAATGATAATGACATAATAACTATTCAATTATCTATTGTTATACTTGATGTTAATGATCATGTACCACAATTTGAAAATGAACATTTTCATTTTATTACACCAGAAAATCTTCAACCAGGTTCATTAATTGGTCGTGTACAAGCACATGATCCAGATATATTTCTTAATGGAAAAATTTCTTATACTTTATTTGGTCATGATCTTATACAAATAGGTAATAGAACTATGTTTAGAATTGATAAAGATACAGGTGAATTATTTTTAATGGATTATACACTTGATTATGAAACAAAAAAAGAATATACACTTATGGTTGAAGCTAAAGATCATGGAGATATTGAAGCAACATTATGGCCATCAGTACCATCATATGCAGATATAATTATAACAATTGAAGATGTTAATGATCAAAGACCACAAATTATTTTTACCATGCCAAATGAAAATGAACATGATGATAGTATTAAATTTATGAATATGTCAAATTCATATTTGAATCATGGTTAGTTAAATCCACTCTATTGATATGTATACTAATTCTATAATTGATATATTTTAAGAGCACTTTTTACTGTCCTTATTATGGTTTCTTGAGAATAGTTCATTAGAAAATATTGAAACTTTCAGAGCAAAGAGATTTTGATGACTAGAGCAAAAATAGTATCAGATTTAAAGTTCTCGAATACTGTCTTTAATAAGATATTGAGATCGAAATAACATTTGTCTTTGAATAAAAATCTCAAAATATTAAATACATCCTAAAAAGTACTTTTGTTTTCTTACTAGAACAAATTTTGTAAAATCTATCAAAATTCATCAATGAATTGTTTGCTCTAAGAAACGAAAATGAATCTATGTAATTTTTACATAACAAAAAAGGAAGAAGTGCTGTTCCAAGCTATCATCTTTGATTAAAACACAAAAATTTAAAGTGTTTTGTTAAAGTTAAACCAAATAATAAAGATGTACGAAGAAACATATAGCGAAGGACTTTTGAGACATACGATATATTCATACAAAATATTAATAGATTTCCAAAAGATTACAAGAAGATTCATTCAGAATTTTACCATGATACCCGATCTCTATGTTTCCATTTTAAAATGAGTAAATCTAAGTATTTATATCTTTCTTTCTTTCTTTGTCAAAAATTAATTTTAGAACAAAATCGTCTTTTGAATTCATTTCGTTCAACAATATCTCTTATTGAAAATGATGCTGAAATCATTCATTTCATAAAAGAAGAACCATTATCAAGTGATACACTTCTTGGTTTATTTCATTTACGTGATAATGATCAAACATCAAATGGTATTCTATCACTTGAATTACAAACATATGTTCGATGTTCAACTGAAGGAATGAATATAGGTAAAAAAAAAGAAAGAAATTTTATATTGAAAAATAAAAAATATTTTTCTTTTCTTATAAAAGATAATTTAACATTATGTCGTGTATCAGATTTTTTTCGTTTATCTGTATTTCGTCCAAATGTTTATGGTTTATATACTATCAGAACACTTGATCGTGATCAATATGAAAATTATATATTACATTTAATAGCAAATGATAATGGTAATCGTCCAATACGAAGTGAACAAAGACGTT
This sequence comes from Macrotrachela quadricornifera, assembly GCA_022393335.1. Lineage (NCBI taxonomy): Eukaryota > Metazoa > Rotifera > Eurotatoria > Philodinida > Philodinidae > Macrotrachela > Macrotrachela quadricornifera. Next base: position 58,084 of record JAJEKB010000791.1, read on the forward strand.
TATCATTACGTGAAAGTTCATCATTAAATATAAATGATTTTCTTAAACGTCGTTTAGATTTAAATTCTAATATAAATAAATCATCATTAATATCTCTTCAATCAGAATTATTTATTTATATAACATTACTTGATATAAATGATAATGCACCAATATTTGATCAAAATTATTTTCATATAAATATTAATGAAAATCAATTAAAAAATACCATTTTAACTCGTTTACATGCATATGATATTGATAAAGGTAAAAATGGAACTGTTCGATATGAACTTGTTATTAAAAATCGTCAAGAATTTTCAATTGATGTACGTTCAGGAATATTACGTACAAAACGTCAACTTGATCGTGAAGAATGTGAATTATATCGTATTGGTATACGTGCATATGATCTTGGTTATCCAAATAGAAAATATTCATCTATTATTATTGTTGATGTAGAAATAAATAATCTTAATGATCATGTACCATATTTTCTACATGATCTTTATCATTTTGATATAAAAGAAAATTTACCTATTGGAACAATTGTTGGAAGATTAACGATTGGAGATAGGGATGAACAGGAACCAATTGAGAAAATTATTAATTTATCAACTATTGAAGATATTGATATTGGTTTATTTAATTCAACTTTGTCAAATAAAATATCAACGTAAGAAAAAAAAACGTTTATATTATAGATGAAATTTTAATATTAAATTGAAAGGTTTCATATGAAACTATAAGCAAAGATTATGATATAATATTTTTAATTATATAATGAACATCTCAAATCTACTATTACTTGAGCTTTATAGATTAGTCGTCTTTTATATAATAGATAAATCTAAAAAGTCTTTGTTTCTACGAAGAAATTTTAAAAGTATTATTTAAATTTGTTTTCTTTCTATTGGTAAAAAAAACATTATGTAGTTTGTTTGCTTCAATGTTATATATTCTTGGAATCTCTTAACTAATTAGATTTTGAATAGTCGTTTTACAAATATTTGTTTCGATATCTTCTTATGTAAAAAGATCCGTTAGTATCAAGTGATGTTATGGTAAAGTCTATGATAATGTTTGTCTCGTCTATCGATGCTCAGCTTTATACGTGACAAACAGCAATTCTAGATGGAATAATATCTGTATTAATTCAAACATTAACACAATTTGTCTAGATGCACCAATCTCCCTTAGTCTACTAATCATCAAAATTTTGTTAAGGCAATAGCGAATTGTTTTCAAAAATCATATCATTTATGACAATAGGATCAGTAAGTGTCCAAGTTTTATCATAAATATCTTTTAATACCTGTTTTTGAAGGCACTCAAGAGAAGGAATGTTTTCTTATTAATAGAAAAATAAATTAGTCATCATAGATACAATTTCAATTCTTAGCTGTAAGTTATTTGAGATATGATATTAATCTTTATGATTTAATAAAACTAAATAATAGTCATATTGTCCACTAATATCTAGGCAAAAGTTCGATGATCAATAGACTGACAGACCTGATCCTATCTAATTGACTTTACAGGACCTGACTCGATACTATTATTGTTTTTTTATGGGAACTTATTGATGTCTATAAAACAGATATTTGCAAAAACTTTGATGATTTAGAGAACGAATTAATGCAAAAAATTAAAATAAATACAAAATAAATTTTATATTATATCTTTTACAAATATAGAAATAGTAATAGTTTTTGTTTTTTATTTTAAAAGAACGATATGGGATAATGATTTTCAAAGTTATTCGTAGAAATAAGAACTCATTGATCTCATCTATTACATAAAAGCCTAATCCATAAAGATCAATTAATACACAGGGTACGCGAAAAGTACTTTTGGAAAAGAACTTTTCTTTATTTCTCAAACGATTTTTGTATGTCTGCCTGAAATCATAATGCCGGATTTCATTTATCTGCTACATTAATACTTACTCTTTTTCAAGTGATCTATTTTCTAACCATTAGCTTTCTGCTGATGCGCAAAGGCTTCGTGAGTAGATTTTACAGAATATAATTTGAAGAGTAGATCTACATAGCCTTCTTAATAATTTTTATTTTTGTTAGAACTATTTTCTGTTGTTTTGAGAATTTATCTTTCAAGAATTTAGTCAGTTTATTACTATTAATAATCATTTGGATGTTTTCTTTTGTCTGTATTTCATAGATTTTGTTAATAATTGTTTCAATAATATTTTAATATATCGTAATGCTATCATAATCTTTTCTTAAAAATGTCTTCTAAACTATAAATGTTTTCATATGTCAGAACCCATTCGAATGATATAATGTCTATCCAGCGAAAAAAAACGAACAAAAGGCAATATATCGCGAGTATGTTTCGTCATCAAAGATCCATAGGAGCAAAAAATAAAATAGCGAAAGATCTTCTAGTGAAATTTTTTTTTTCTTGATAAGCTTTGATTATTGATGTATAAGGATGATTCATCGTGATGAATGTGTATACAGGTAACCGTTCTTATTTATTCTTTTCTTTTTTTGACGCACTAACCTATTAATCTACTTTATTGTTTTCGTTTGTAATATATAGTCTTCTGTACATGATACTAATTTGCCTATAAATACATCATCTATTTTGTTTTTTTAACTAAGTAAACGTGCCTAATTCAATATTTGTCGTTTTTACCAGTTTGAGTCGAGATAAACTTTTGTTCATTTATTTAACATATATCTATTGACGTAAACTGTCGACAATTACAGAAAAGTATCGACCTTATCATTCAGATGGCTGTGTAGATAATGCTCATATATGTAAAAACGACCATTTTCTTAAAGCTAAAGGTCATTATTATCATATGAATATCAAAGTAAATCGAAACTGAAAGTCTAAAATAGACGATTAAAGATAATACAAGTGGAAACAAATTTTACACCTAACATTTACGAAGTGGATTTAGTTTATTCAAATTTCCCTAGTGTACTTTAACTCTTGCACCTATTGCTATTTAAGTTAATGAATTTCTCATCTATTGAAATTTTTAATACTAATTCAAATTTCTCTATTTGTTCTTTTTTTACTATCATATAATATTTATGCGTTACATTTCTCTACTTCCGGAGTCTAATTGAATATAATATTGTATTTTGTTAAAAATCAAGCTTTTGCTATTGTACATTGCGCTGTTTTGTTTTTCTCAGTCTACTGTTCACTTCACATATTAAGGTATTCGTGTTTAACAAGATTAAGATAGTCCTCACTTTATCTTTAACTAGTATAAATCAGATAAAACGTTCTTTATGTGATAAAATGAGAATAATGTTCGAGAGTTTTATATTACTGTGTACATTATACTTAGAATAATTTACGTTAAATATTGTACTGTAACATTTTATTCAGAAAAATTGAAAATATTATTAGTGTTCATAAACCTTTTGCGGTAAATGCCTCGTATATGAGACGATAGAATTTTTTCGTAGATACAGCTAAGAAATCGAATTCAAAGAGCTGTTTAATATATTCATCTAGAAAGTTTATCTATTAGAAAGTGCAGCAAAAGCATTTAATTAGCGTAAAACTTCTTACATTTTCGCTTGTGAAAGACTTTGACGTTCAGAAAATGGAAAAGCAAGGAAGGTGATCAAATTAAACACCTATGTAACTCACAGCATGACACTTTCCGTCAAAGATGGAAGGCTCCCAAGACGTTGTTTTGTCTGTAATCACATGACATGTAATCCAAAGCAAAAAAGAAAAATGCGCTGTGACTATAGAAAATACATAATTCACTCATGCATAGCGTCACGTTTCAAAGCTTATCACACATCAAACAATTACTAATAAAAATGATATCATAAAAGGTGAAGCTCATCAGATGCTGGGACTTGCAGTGGTAGAAGAGATTGTTTTAACTTTTAGGCCTGACAGAATTGTTTACTTTTGTATTAAATAAAAACAAAAACTGACTATGGAAGAATGAATTAAAAACAAAGTTTCTTATCATGAAATTTTATGGTCATTTAAATAAAATTATCAAATAAAAATTTTTTTATTATTTAGTACAATAAATTATTCTATGGTTGACTTTTTATTTGTTGATTCACATCGAAATGAATCTTTATCAAATTTATTTTCAATTGATTCTCAAGGATTTATTCGTACATTAGTTATGCTTGATCGAGAATTACAATCAAATTATACTCTATCAATATTTATGTATGATTCAATATTAAAATCTTATTCACTTCCAACATATGTTAATATTGAAATTCTTGATGAAAATGATAATTTACCATATGATTCATTTTTATCAAATCCACATGATTTATATATTGAACAAATAAATAATGATGAAACAATAATATATGAATTTAAACCAATTGATCTTGATGATGGTCTTAATGGTAAAATTTCAATTGAATGTCTTAATTGTACCATAAATAATTATTTTCATTTAATAAAAAATAATTTTACTAATTCAACAATATTAATAACAAAAATAAATATATCTATACCTGATAGTATATATACACTTGCATTTATATTACGTGATCATGGTTTAATTGTATCACGTGAACGTTTCTATACATTAAAATTTAATTTAACTCATCGTTTAATTAATGAATATAATGATGAAAATGAAAATATCATTCAAACAACAACATCAATTTTATTATTAATACAACCAAAGAATTTTTTAAAAAAATTATTTTTACAAAAATTTCAATGGCATTTTCTTATATTATTACTTATAAGTTGGTTCATACTTGTAATTATTGCTATATGGACATGTTATCGTTATGATAAAATGGCAACAAAAAAACAAAAAGAAAAAGAACAACAACAATTACAACAACAATTTGAAATTCAAGTAAGACAACATGAAATAATTAGTCAATCAAAAGAAATTTTACCAAAATTATCATCATCTGTACCAATTAATTCTCAACCAAAATATGAAAAAGAAACATTAACACAAGATGATGATGAAATTGAAGATACAAGTTATGATGCTGATCATATTATAACTGATGCTAATTTTGTTTTAACATCTGGTGGTTGTACAACAAATGAATCGAATGTTCGATATGTAAGTTCTCTCTTTTTGTTCTTCCAAAAAAAAACACATATTAGTCCCTACATCAATCAAATGTCAAAGAACGGAAGTATCAGAAAAAACCTTCAATTTTCTTTTTTTCTTCTTTCTTTTCGTATTTATTTGAATGGAAAATTATCTTTCAATATATATATATATATATATATGTATGTAGGTACATATATAAACAAGAAAAACAAAACAAAACTAAAGCAAAATATAGTATCTTATGAAGGACAATTATAAAGTCAGTCGAGCTTTAATATATCGCATGATTAATCGATTGTTTGCTTGACTTGCACATCGATGTTAATGATGAGGAGGATAATGATAGATGAAGTTGTTGGTCTCAAAGCGAGAAAAATTATAACTATAATGTTCGGTTATTCATTTGAGAACAAAAAGAAAATAGAAGATAGAAGAAAAAAAACCGAGTAGACGAAGAAAAAAGACGGAAATTCATTGACATCTTTCCTTTTTTTTTCTGCTATTGCTTTAGTAGTAGTAGTAGTAGCAGCTGCTGCTTCTTATTCGGAAAAAGATAGTTGATGTGCGTTTGATTGTCTCGTTGAGTGAATAGTAGCATTGATGATGTCTTTAGCCTCTTTTCTCATGCAACTTTACACATATAGAGAATATAATTAAATGTTTGAAATATAACAAAAGAATAGTTTGTATTTAGATATATACGTGAGGAAAAAAAAAGCAAAGAATATAAAAAAATATAGACTATTAGTTTTTTAGAAAATTTATTGTTTAGTTCCGAGAGAAAGAGAAAAACTAATCGAATAGATGAGAGTTTTTTTTTATATTAATATCATTAAGTATATGAACATTTTTCTTTGATTTTTTTTTCTCTTTATTCTTTTTAGCTTGGAAACGGTGTTCATTTTGGTTATTTACCATCAAATAATAATCTCTCAGCTAATTTAAACTCTATTGCCATTCGAAATCATCATACACAAGCAGCACTTCGTTCAACAAGTTTTTCTCGACTACATAATTCCTGTTCTCGTTGTCAATTATCATCATCAATGATGAATTCAAGAGAAACAATGCTTACAGATGCCGGTATATATACATATATATATATATTCTTTTTCTTTTTTTTCTTATACTTTACTTTTCAAAAGAAAAAAAGGAAATTTATCTTTGCATACATGATCACATTAAAGAAATGCCTATCGGCACAATTGAATTAAATTTTTTTTTATTTTATTTTTTTTCTGGTATATGCGTGTTGTATCTCTCAAGAGATTTACTAGACGAGAAAAATTGACAGGCGAGAAGGAATAAACATTATTCATTAGTGACTTAAAAAGATAGTTTCGCACATTTCATATACTTCTTTTGATATATTTATACATATATATTCTGATTATTAAAATATTTATGAAAAAAGAAACCAGACTTATATTTTATTTTATTTTTTTAAGCAACAAATACATCTTATCATGAAGATAATGATCATGATGATATATGGAAACAAATGAATAATAATAATCGAATGTTATATGAAAATGCTAGTACAATTTTACATAATGATTATCAATTTGAACCAATTGATCATGATTTTCCATCAATTGATATTGGTACAATACCATCATCAGCTATATCAACACCATTTCAAGCAAATAATACACATTTAATAAAACGTCCTGTACCTGTAAATAATTTTCAGTCAAATCCAGTTATTGAACGTCCAAAAAAGTATCATCAACAACAATATGTATTAACAACAAAAAGAAATTCAACAATAAATTCATCAGATATTGATGCAACAACTCGTACATATACATTTCCAAGATCAATGACAACAGATCAAATTGGTAGTAATATTAATAATACTTTAACAAATCGATCAACAAATAATAATAATAGACTTTATTATTATCCAAGTGTACAAGATGTACTTGATGCATTAAATCGTCGTTCATTTGATAAAGAATCATTTGTTTAGTTGTATATTTCATAATAACAGATAAATAACTTTGTAAAAAAAAAAAAGCAAAACGAATCAAAATATTATTTGTTGTTTATTTTAATCGATTTTTTTTTGAATTTAAATCTCAAAAAAATTCTAATAGAATTTATTATTATTGTTCGTTTTTTTTTTCTCTTTTATTATTATTTTTTTTTTAATCAAAACATATTCTATATGTGAGTAGGATTTGTTTTTCGAATGTGATCATATTTTATTACATTCTTTATTTGATATGGTTTATAATTATAGACACTTTTTCAGGTGATAAGAGAATAACTAAAGTTAACTATTTCATCCTTCAATTTTCACAGTCATGACATCTAGATAAAAAACGAAAATTAGAAAATATTTCATCATATAAGATCAATCAATTGATAGATTACATTACTCAGCACTTTTTTTCCTTTCAAATGGGAATATTTACATTTCATGTGTTCGAACTATTTTTGTACTTTGACCTAATCTTTATCTCTATCTTTACCCATCACTATGGCCAACATTAACAATTGTAACCACGAACTGATTACTTATATTGTTTTTTTGTTGTGTTCTTTTTTTTTTCTTTTTCTTTCCTCTTATACAGATGCAAATAACATCTTATTTCCTCAACAAGATGAAAATCATTGGATAAAAGTACCTATCGTCAACATTATACCATTCGGTGAATGTATGGGAGAATTTCGTACTAAAGTTGAATATGATCTATTTTGTTACGTTAGGTAATCTTTTGTGATCGTAAATAAAAAAAAATCGAATATAGACATATACTATTGCATTGACATATGACTCGGCATTTTTTTTTAGTCCTATCTTTGTTTCGAATGTCGGAGTGATGCATTTATATATTGAGAGTACATATCGTTGATTTCTCTATTTTTTTTTTCATTATGTAACGAAAAAAAAAGATGAATGGGGATCTCCCTCCTGTCATATATATATACTATATAAAAGAAATTGTTCCGAAAAAAAATCTTGTTATTATTGCTCTGCTTATATGACCTTGTGCTTTATGTACGTCGAAGCATTCTCTTTTCCTTTTATAGTTTATCATATGACAAAATATGTCACATGGATTGCGGATAAATAAGTAGTTTTATTTTAATATTTCAGATCAACCAAAATACAAAAAAAAAAAGAAGAATGGCTACATCAGCACTCTCAATTGGTAATGATTATGAAGGTGATGATGATATTGATGATGATTTCGATGAGGATGATTTTGATTGCAGGTATTTATTTATTTTATAATAAAATTTTACAAAAAAAAACTAAAAAAAAAATATTAATTTTTAGTTCAGAAATAATTAATAATGATACAATTGATTATTCACATCGAAATCTTGGAACACTTGATATAAATCATTTATTAAATACAATTAAAAATCCAACTAATATAAAAAATTTTCAATTAAATTCAAATATATTATTAACAATACCAAAAGAAATTCAACAATTTCAATCATTATTAACAATAGATATATCAAATAATAAATTAAATAAATTTCCTGAAGAATTATGTTTATTAAAAGATCTTAAAAATTTATATTTAAAAAATAATTTATTTAATGATTTATCATTTCCAAAAGAATTTCAACAATTAAAACAATTAGAAATAATTAATTTAGGTGGAAATAATCTTAAACAATTTCCATATCAATTATTTCATATAGTTAATTTAAAAGAAATTTATTTAGGTTCAAATCAAATAACATCTTTACCTGATTTATTTCAAACATTAACAAAGTAAAAAAGAAGAAGATACAAAAATAAAAAGATTTTCTTATTTATTTTTTATTTTAGAGTTGAAGTTCTATATTTAGGTGGAAATCGAATTAATAATATACCTGATTCAATTGGTTATATGTATTCATTAGTTGTTTTAAATTTAAGTGGAAATCGTTTACGAACATTACCACGCTCAATTTCTTGTAAGACAAAGCAAAAAAAAAAAAAAAAGAAAAATTTTTTATTTATTTATTGTTGCTTTTTTTTCTGTTAAAGATTTAACTCGTTTGAAATCACTTTCATTACATAACAACCAATTTAGTGCTTTACCACCAGATATAATACGTCTTGATTTACAAGAATTAAGTTTAAGAAATAATCCACTTGTCGTACGTTTTGTTCGAGATTTAACATATGATGTACCAACATTAAAAGAATTATCTAGTAGAACAATAAAACTTCATAAAATATATTATGATGATAGAATATTACCAAGAAGTCTTGTTGATTATTTAAATTCAGCTAAATCATGTTTAAATCCAAAATGTAAAGGTTAGTTAAAAATAATATTTTAAATTTTTTTTTTTAAATATAAAATAAAAATTTGTTTTTTTTTATTTTCATTTTTAGGTGTTTATTTTGAAAGTTGTCACAAAAATATCAAATTTGTTGATTTTTGTGGTAAATTTTATTTACCATTACTTCAATTTCTTTGTTCACCTGCATGTACATCAACACCAACATTTCAAATGACATCATCTGATTCAGATGATACAGATGATTTATCACCTAAAGACATGTCAACAAAATTTAAAAAAGTTCTACTTGGTTAGAAAATTTTCTTCTTTTTTTGTATCATTTGGTGCAATAAAAGTTCTTTAAATAAAAAAAAAAATCCTGTATATTTACAGAAACAAAAAAAAATTTTTTTTTCATTTTTGTTTTCTTTCTTGTTATTTTAACCACCATGTAATGTAGAAACAAATAAAATATTATCATTTGGTTTTAATTCATAATTAAGGCCATCGAATAATTCCCAATCAGTATCATTTATAAGAACTAATATACCTGGTCGAACAGAATCACCTTGAATAAATAATTCTGGACGTTCATGAAGAAGATTTTCACGTATCCAAACAAGTAATGTTCGAATAGTCCATGGTGTTTTATTATTATTATTATTATCTGGTAAATCAATTGGATGAACTTTTTGTTTTCCAAATAATAATTCTGCACCACCAGTAAATTCAAGAGTCAAATGCATAATTCTATCCTGAAAAAATCGAATTTTTTGTTTTTACTTCATCATGTATTTCAATTTTTCTTTTCTTTTTTCTTTAAGTTATATAATAGATCTTTGTTGCAAAAAAACAAGCCAACAACAAAACATGACGACACAAAGATGAAGAGAAGAAAACAAACGTTGTGTGCAATCGAATGACGACGTTAAATAAAAAAAAAAAAAGATAATCATCCATGCACGCGGATAAAGGATATAAGTGAAATGTTATACGGATAACAAAAGAAAAACAAGAAAAAACTGTTAAGCAAAAGGAAATATAATGTGAAAGAGTTTAGACAATGAAGACAAAGTTAGACACGTGAATGAGAATGAATAAACTTGTTTCGACGTTGAGAAAAGAAGCAACAACAACAACAAAAAACAAAAGAAAATCATCAAATAATAACAACAGCAACAGATTGCTGCTGTGGTATGGTGTTAGCACAATGTGTTAGAATGAAACAAAAAAAAAAGAAAACAAATAACCTCATACCCAAATATACACACACACACACAGAGGCAAAACAGAAAGTGATGAATGATGTCTACTAAAAAGCTCACACACAAAGAGAGAGAAAAAAAAAGTTTTCCCGTATAGAAAGCGAGAGAATATAAATTAGAGTAACCTAAAAGAAAAAAAAACAAACAAAAAAACCGCGTGCATATTGATATTTGGTTTAGTTGTTATCTTCATTTTGAATGTTTTCATTTTGTTGTTGCTGTTGTTGTTGTTCTGATTGAATTGATGATGGTTTATTTGATGAAAATTGTCGTTTATTGTTAATATTTCCACGTGTATTATTATTATTAAAATCATTATTTAAAGGTTTTTTAGTTGTTTCTTCAGCTTGTTTAGATTCATAATATTGAAAATCATCAAATATTGATGTTTTATCACGATACATATGCATAGTTTTTAACATTAATTTACCTTTTTCATAAGGTATTTCTTGTGTATCACGTGAATTTGTTACTGGTTTATTATCATTATTTTCCAAACGTATATTACGAAATTGTTGATTTGGTACATCTTTAACATAAATCCATTTAACTTCAAATTTACCTTGCCATTTATTTGACATTTGCCAAACATCTGTTTTATGTTCATAATCAACAGGTGACATCATTTCAGCCATACCACAAAAATGTCCTGAAGCATTAACAGAATAAAATAAATATACTGGTCCTTTGCCTTCACGTTCACGAAATGCACTATCTAAACGTTTATTTCCATGTTCAGTTGAACACCATATATTATATTTTATTGAACGATGTACATCATCTTCTGAATACTAAAGAATAATAACAAAAAAAGGACTTATTATATAGTTTGATAAGTATAAGATGAAATAAATTTTATTTTAATATAGAATGACTCAAAAATTATAATATCGAAACAAAAAATAAATATTTCAGTTATAGAATGAGTAAATGAGCTAATTTTTTAATAGAAATATATTGAAGCTTTATATTCATCAAGATCTATCTGATTTATTTTTTGTTGAAGTCAATAATGATATTTAATAAACAATCTCTCTAAGTATGTCTTCGTAGATATAAATCTTACTCATACTTCTATCAATGATAAAAAAAACTCATCTCGTTTGCTCGAACTATAATGGAGATATTCAATCCTTTTTTCGATATTGTGACTTTCCTGCATATATAATAATAAAAATAATTTAATAATGTTAAATCTATTTTATATTTGAATTATTTTTCTCTGATATAAAAATTTAGTTAACTTACTGATTTAATAACAAAAAATCTTGCTCCTTTAGGATTTAAATTAAAATCTTTTGGATTATATTGTTGATTTTGTTTAAGTGTATCAAGAATTTCTTGATTACTAGCTGACATTGGTTGTTGTCCAATAGCTGATGTTGTTGTATTACCATTACTCATATTATTAGATGTTCGAGATGATGATGAATAATTTTGTTGATAATTTGAATTTTGTCGTTTATTATTATAATTATTTGAAGATGTTGATGTTTGTTGTTGAGAATACGATGGACGATCATAATAATTCGATGAACCAGTATTATAAAAGTTCGTTGATGTATTATTATTATTACCACGAGAATTCGATGGTAAATTATTATTTGTCCAATTCAGAAAACCTCCACTAGCAGATGACTGTTGTTGTTGTTGTTGATTACGAGAATTATACCCACCTGTACTATTACGTGTTTGTTGAGAATAATTGTTCGTATTATTGTTTCCTCGCATATTTGTATTCGAACGTGAATTATTAGAGTCATTAGAAAAATTTGGTGTCGTATTATTACGTTCATTTATTGATGATTGTACTGTTGAACGAACAGGTATATTAGAAATAGATGGCGTCGATTTATTGCTATTTGTATTAATATTATCTGATGAAACAACAGATGCGTATGATTTTGGTCCATTTGATGAAGAAGGTACTTGTTGTGATGAACGTGATGATAATGAAAGATTCGTACTATTCGATTGATAATGTTGTTGTTGTTGTTGCTGTTGTTCTTTAGATGATAATATATTAACATTTTGTGTATTATCATTTGTTTCATTGTCATAATTATGTGTATCATCATTAGCTGGATTATTTCCTAAATCGACTGAATTCATATGTTGAGCAAGCATATCACCAACACCACCAGCTGGATATTCATCATAAACTGATGGCTTTTTATTTGATGCTGGTCCACCACCAATTGGTGTCATTTGTTGTTGAGCTGCAACTTGCATTTGTTGCATTGATAAATTATGTGGATTCCATGACATATCAAATGCTGATGCACCTGTTGAAGGTGGTCCAGGAAACGTTGAAGGTGTAAAACCTGGATGATAATGAGGATAAGCATGAGGTGGAGGTGGATAATCAAATGGACTACGAGGTATATCAAGTGGTGATGGTGTATACATTTGAGGATGAAATGGCATTGGTCCAGGTGGAGGTGGTGGAACATTGCCTGATGTATCCGTTGATCCCCATTGACTATGATCATCAAATGTACCAAATGGTTGATAAAGACTTGGAGGATAATATGAATAAAGATCATTTGGATTTTGCATTGTTTGAATATTCATTATATCAAAATGGCCTAAAAAAAATAATTTAATTAAACTATTTAAATATATATATATATATTCGTACTAGTTGGATAACCGTACTGCATATTAGCGGATGTTGGTGTATTAGGTTGTGCCGAACTGCGTTCGTTGATCATTTTTATTTGTTAATTGTTTAGCATAAAGAAAAACTCATGACTAAAAACGGAAATATAAAATGAATAATGATTTATATTTAATATTTACCAACATAAAGAAAAACAAAGAGAAAAGGAATAGAAAGAAATAAAAGCACGTGATGTTTTACTGATTTTTATATCAAACAATTTTTTTTTATTTTATGATATAATTTAAATGAAAAATGTTTTAATTATAACTTCTAGAAAAATAATAAAAAAAAATTAATGAAATAAAGAAAAATTTTTTTAAATTTTTAATAAAAAAAATTGGTAAAAAAACGTCGTTTTTATTTTGTAGATATTTTGATAAACGATTGAGTAACTGAATAAAAAATTCTAGTAAACAAGCAAATAAATAAACGACGACACGAAACGATACTAAACCAATGAAAAAAATCATCTAATTTTCTTATTTCATAGAGATTTATATGAATACAAATTTAATAAAAAAAGAAATTTTTTGTTAATTTTATTATTAATTAATAAATGATAATTAATTTTAAAATAGAAATTTTTTTTCTAATCAATTATAAATATTATAATATAATAGATGGCGCCTCCTTTTAACCAATAAGAATAATTAATTTTCATCAATATATATTATTCGTATTTATTTATACAATATCATCCTTGTATTAATTATGGAGTATCTTGAAAAATTAAAAGTTTATGGTGATCAAGTTAAAAATGTTGTTGTTAAATCTATGGTTGATACAGCTCATGGTGGACAAAAAATGCTTAAAGATGTTCTACCTGGAAATTTAGTTACACGTGAATATGAAGTATATAGATTTTTTGTTTTTAATAAGAAAATAAGAAAAAAAAAAATTTTTTTTTTTGATTCTTATAGCTTATTCAACCACTTGGATCAGCTGGTCCAGCTCTTCTTTGGAGAATTTATGGTGCAATTAAACGTACAACTAAACAAGTTTGTCATATTAAATATAATATTCTAAGAAAATTTTCACTATGAATTATTTAGGAAGCAGCTGTATTTGTCTTACAAAAACGTTTATTAGATAAATATTCGAAAAAAGATCGTGATTTAATTATTGAAGCAATGAAAAAAGGTTTTTAAATTAATTTAACAGGCAAAAAAGTCTTTTTTGAGAATCTGTAAAAGTTACGAATATCATGATGATCAAGCTACTCGAAATAGCTCTTAATGTACATTCTACTAATATCGAATTCATTTTCTACTTTTGTAATTCTCACCCTTAAATGCACGTTTTCAGGTATATGAACACATGTTTTATAAAATATCTAGCTGTTGGAAAAAAATTGAATTTTCTCCTGTGTTCATACACGTGGCTCACTAATATCAAAGGCAATGTAATTTTTTTCAACAAAAAAAAAACATTTGTAGTAATATTCAGACAGCTAGATAATTTTAAAAAACCATGCATTCGTATACCTGAAAACATACATGTTCAAGGCTAGAATCACAGAAGAAGAGATGATTTCAGTGTTCGTAACTTTTACAAATATTTGTCTTCTTTTCTTCATTATTTTTAAAATATAAATTTATCTATTATTTAGGTGTACAACAATTAGCAAAGATAAAACATCCTCGTATATTAAGTCTTCAACATCCATTAGAAGAATCACGGTTGATTTTTATAATATATATATATTTTATAAATAATTTATTTCTTTATTTATTTAGAGATAGTCTCGCATTTGCAACTGAATCTTGTTTTGCTAGTCTTGCTAATTGTCTTGGATATTATGATAATATGACACAACCAATACCAAAAGAATTTGAAGATTATAAACTTTATGATGTTGAAATTCGTTATGGTATTGTACAGGTTTGATAATTAATATATATATATATATGAAAAATAAGTTTTTATTTATTTATTTTTCTTTTATCATAATAGCTTTGTGAAGGTTTAAGTTTTTTACATAATGAAGTTAAATTACTTCATCGAAATATTTCACCGGAATCAATTATTATTAATTCTAATGGTGCATGGAAATTAGCAGGTTTTGAATTATGTATTCAAGGTTCAGCTGATGGAGTAAAAATATATTTTTTTTTGTATTTTCTATATTAAATTATTAAATATTTTTCTTTTTTTTAGTCAACATATCCATTTCGAGATTATGATGGAAATATCCCACCTATACTTAATCCAAAACTTGATTATATGGCACCGGAATATGGAACAATAAAAAAATGTGATAGTCAATCTGATATGTTTTCACTTGGTATGCTTATATATGCATTATATAATCGTGGTAGAACATTATATGAATGTCATGATAATTATTCTTCATATATAAAAATGTCTGATGATCTCAAAGTACTTAATACAACAAAATTATCTGGTTTACCACAAGAAGTACGTGAACATGTTAAAATGTTACTAAGTTTAAAATCTGAATTACGACCTGATGCTGGACAATTTTCAAAAGTAAATCAAATATTTAGAAAAAAAACTGCATAAATTCTTTTTTTTTCTATGAATATTTAGGTACCATTTTTTGAAGATATTGGAACTAAAACATTAGAATATCTTGATTCATTATTTCAAGTTGATAATATTCAAAGATCAATGTTTTATAAAAGTCTTCCACAAGTTATTGATAAATTACCACTGGTAAATTTTCATCTTTTTTTTTTTAAATCTTAAATTTATTTGTATTTTAAAGCGTGTTAGTTTACAACGTATTACATCAGCATTAGAACTTGAATTTATTAATCCTGAAATGGTTCCATTTGTTCTTCCAAATATGTTTCTTATTGCTGTATGTTTTCTTTTGATTCTATTAGATTAATTTATTATATACTAATTATTAGGAAAAATCAAGCAATGAAGAATATCAAAGATATATATTTCCTAAACTTAAACAAGTTTTTAAAATACAAAAACCTCCTCAAGTAAATAAAATGAATATTTATATAAAGTATTTAATCATTTGTGATTCTTTTATGTATAGGGAAGTGGAGCATCAGGTTCTGTTATGCAGGTAAATATATTATAGATATTGTAACGAGTTTAGTTTCTTAAATTTTATTTGATTGACATTTATAATGGCATTCTTTTGATGCTGTTATGATATTTTAAACATCTTTATAAGACCTATTATAGAAATTTATATTAGAATAGTTTCAAGATATTTTTTTGTTTCATAGATAAGAGAATAGATTATGTTTGGTATGTATCTACTTCAATTGTTTATCTTTGCGTTTCTTTCAACATAGTTGGCACTATCTTATAATTGGATTTAGATTGTCTATGCTAGAAATAGATTATTGAATAGAAAAGCAAATATGTTGTATTAATAAATAGAAAAGAAAATAAATAAGTTAAATGATTGATATGAGTATTGAATATTGATTAATATATAATGAATAATGAAAGATAAGAAAAAATAATTTTTGCATGATACAATGCGTATAATATTTGTAATAAATAAAAGAATACTAAATGTAAATTACTTCGAGTTGAAAGCAATGTGATATTGATATTGTTGGTTAAAATATACGGATGAAAGATCGAGAAGTTTAATGTTTTTCTTGTACAGATTTGATACTACCTATTTATAGAATGTAATTTCAAATAATCGTGGATTTTTATTTAAAATAGAAAACTAGTGCGAAACCATTCCTTAAGATAAATTTTTTAAATCTAATACGAATTAACATATTTGAAAGTTTTTTCTTTGTAACATGTAATAATTCGAACTGAATAAATCTTGAATAAGTATTCACTATTCTAATTTTCAATTTTTAGACACTTTTAATTTTAATGCGTAATATGAAATTAATGTTAACAAAGACACCACCAGAAGATATTAAACAATATATTTTACCTGTTGTTTATAATGCATTAGATGCTGAATCAACACAAGTTCAAGTAAAAATAAAAAAAAGAACAAAATTCTTTTAATACTTTTTTTTTGAATTTTATTTTAGGAACTTTGTTTAGCAATAATTCCATCATTTGCACATTTAATTGATTTACAAGCAATGAAATATTCTATATTACCACGTATAAAAAAAATTTGTTTTGAAACAATAACATTAAGTGTAAGTAAGTAATTATATTAAATATATCTTTCAGTTAAGTTTGAATTTTTTCTTTTTTGTAATTTAAGGTTCGTGTTAATTGTTTAATATGTCTTGGTAAATTAGTTGAATCATTAGATAAATGGATTATTATTGATGAAGTTTTACCATTACTTCAATCAATACCATCACGTGAACCAGCTGTACTTATGGCAATATTAGGTATAATTAAAGTCGCTATGTCATCATCAAAAGCTGGTGGTTTACCACGTGAAGTACTTGCAACAAAAATTATACCATTTTTAGTACCAATATCAATTGAAACAAGTTTAAATCTTAATCAAGTAAATATAAGTATAGATTTTATATTAAAAAAAATATTTATTATTTTCTTCTTTCAGTTTAATGCATATATGTTAACAATTAAAGATATGTTACAAACAGTAGAAATTGAACAACGTAAAAAACTTGAACAACTTTCACAACAAACAACTAAGTAAATAAAATTACAAGAAAAAAAAAGCATATTCTACTGAAGTTTTTTTTTTATATTATCTAATTGAATTTTTTGTCTTAGTGCACCAATTGTACCAATTAATTCACCAACAATTGATGTTCATTTTGATCATAATTCAGCATCTATAGTAATAATTATAAGAAAAGAAAATTTCTATTTCATTTTTTAATATAATTTTTTTTTATAACAGATGGATCAATTTATGATTGGACATGGTTTTAATTCTGAAATAGCACAGAATAAAAATATGGCATCAATTTTTGATAATAATCAATCAAATAATAATCAAAAATCACAAAATTTACAACAAATATCCTCACCATCAACTAATCAATCAAATTCAACAGAAACGTCTTTAGGAAAAAAAGTAAATTTTTCTCTTTTTTCATATTTTTATAAATCAAAATTTTTTTTAGATATTAACATTAGAAGAAAAAGAACGTATTATTCGTGAAAGTGAACAAACACAACGTATGAAATCTCAAGGTGAACTTATACCAGAACGTAAAACACCATTATCATCATTAACAAATACAAATTCTAATATTCCACTTATGACTATGACACCAACATCACAATCAACAATGTCAAATTCATCCTCAACATATTATAAGGATTTAACAAGTACTTTTTTTGATCAAAATTCCTCACAAACACTTTCTAATATGTCTACTTCTCAAACAATGCCATCACTTATACGTCCAACAACGGTACAACAACAACAGCCATTACGTCCAACTATGGCACAACAACCAATACGACCAACATTAAATTTTACTTCTTCATCATCAAATAGCACAGATTTAACATCAAGTCTTTTAAATAATATTAATTCACTTAGTTCTCGTTCACAAACAAATTCAACAACAAAACCAATGAGTTTAAATTCATCAATGCCTTCACCTTTTTTTAATTCGGGAACAACAAATAATGGAGTTTTATTTCAACCACCACCACCGCCAGGCTCAACTGTAATTAAAGGTTCTATGACATCATCAAATGTAACACAAACAAAAACAGCAGCTTCAGAACTTGATGATCTTTTTAATTGATTTCATTCAACAGTGATGAATGTGTATAAATCAAATTTAAAAAAATCAAAAGAATATTTCTTTCTTTCTTTCTTTCTTTCATTTTTTCTTTCGTTCTTTTTTTTTATAATTAATTTACATTCCTTGTTTCGTTCTTATTTATTTATACTTTTTTGTTCTTCTTTTTCTTCTAGTAATAAATGAAAGAACAAAATTCAATGCCATCCTTTCTGTTCATTTTCTTTTATAAATATCTATTCAAGTGGAACAGATGATAACATGATAAAATAAATGATTTGATTGTTCCTTTTTTTTTTGTGTATTCGATAATATATTGATAATAGATTGAGAAAGATAACTGTTCATTTTAAAAGAATATCATTTGTGTTATACTGAAGTTAATTGGTTAAAATAAATATGATTTATAACTTCCATCACTTTCTGTTATATAAATAAAACCTTGTAAATAAGAAAAAGTAAGTTGCCCGGGCGTAACAAGATTCATGGTCAAATTGTCAGTCAGACATGAATACAAGGTTTACCTTTATTCCTTCAGTGTATATCATTCACTCATTTTAGTAAGAGAAATAGGTGAAAAGCATTCAACATTACTATTGCCTATCTGACGAGAATGGCAAATAGTTTAGTGTATGAATTTCCTTATTCTCCATATCACGCACATTCTATGCCATATATTAATAATGATGTAAATTTGTTGGCATCGGTATGTACTATTTTATTGATTCATTAAATGATAATAAACTTGTATTCAATAGCAACTTACACAACCGTTAGGTGGTCTACTTTATAATCAACCTCCAGTAATTACATTACAATGTGTTCCACAGATAAATTCAACCATAGGTAGCAATACAAGTGTCTATCACGTACCAGGTTTGTGTCTATTTTTTTTATAAGTGTACAAATGAAAATGAAAATACATGTCTATCGACAGAAAGTGTACCATTAGAAGCGATTTTACGAGAGTTTGGTGTTGATATGAATACATTACAGCTGGGCAGTTCTCTGCATAATTATTCTGCAAGTAAGAAATATTCTTTTAATATTAAAATATTAACGAATACTCTTGTTTGATATTTGAAAAGGTGTATTTCAACCAGTAGAAATCAGTATTCCAGGCACTTCACGTCGTCCTAAGCGACTTATTTGTCGTGAAGTCTCAGATTCAGAAGATGATTTATACTTTAGACGTCCTGTTCGTCGCTCGAATTCTTGGTCTAATCGATCACAACAATCACCAGGTGCTATCCACGATGTACTAAGTAGAGTGTGGGACAAAGCGAAAACAGCAGCATCACAATTACCACCATCTCATTCAGCACCTAACCTTAATTCAGTATGGGAATCTATGCAGAATGCTCCTCCATTGTCAAATCCTAGTGTTAATAATGTTTGGCAACATATACGAAATACTCCTCCTCCTCCTCCTCCATTACCAAATCCTAATGTTAATAATGTCTGGCAACATATACGAAATAGCCCTACTCCATTTCCAGACTTAAGTATTAGTAATGCATGGCAAGCAATGGTAAATGCACCTCCAGCAATTTCGCGGGAACATCAAAATGCTGTTAGTAATGTTTGGAATAGAGCAGACAATGCAAGTGATCAAAATTCAAGTCCTGTTGCAAACGCTTTTCATAGAATGCAACAAGCAACTAGTGGTGTTCCTCCGCCGTCATCACTAAATCGAGAAGCAGTGCATGATTTCTTTGCAGCACGTAATGTATCACCTGGTATTAACCAACCATCACCATTTCAAAATCGAGAAGCTGTACATGATTTTCTAGCAGCACGTAATGTACCATCTGGTATTAATCAACTACCACCATTTCAAAATCGAGAAGCTGCATATGATTTTCTTGCAGCACGTAATGCCCTTAGTGGTGGTAATCAACCGATACCACAACAAAATCGAGACGCTGTGCGTAATTTTCTTGCAGCACGCAATCTACCAGTTGGTATAAATCCACCGAACTCAGCTGTTGCATCGGTTTGGCAGAAGGCTGATCATGCAGCTCATCAAAGTCCATATCCGCAACAACAATTTTATCCATCACAACCGCCTATAAGTAATGTATGGAATCGTATGCAACAAAATATGCCATATTCACCAATGGCTGCGCCACAACGAAGTCTTCAAAGTATACCTGCTCCGATGTCGTTTAGTTCAGTACTTTCTCAAGCACACAGACAACATTTGCCTTTTTCCGGAGCCATGTGATTTAATCACTAATTAGTTGTTCAATTGGAATTCGATTGAATACTGAAATTCTTTTTTCGAATTGACTTCAGAAGACAAATTTAATTTACATCATAATCTTATTAGAAAAATGCAGTGCAATTAGATATACTACTAGTCTATAATAATTGCACACATTTTATCTTATTCTTTTATGTTTTGTCTTTCGACTTCTCTTTCTTATTACTTTCGAATGTTCAGAAAAATACTATGTAGGTTATCGGTTATACATTTACATTTCTGTTTTTTAATTTTTATTATTATGCGTTATGAAAAATATACGATTGAGGGGTTGTGTAAAAGATTTATCTTGTTTTTATCAAGAAAATTCAATATTTTTATTAAGTTTCATATGCAAGGAAACAAAAATCAATAGAAGCATATATTAAAAAAAAAAGATGAATGAAATCGAAAAATTCTGTTTATATATTTTTTTCAAGTAAATTTGTTTGCTTTGAGTAATGTTAAATATCCAATCACACAACCGATTGTTGTCTTTGTTTTAGTTTCTATAAATTTTACTTTAAAACGATATTGTCCAGTTGTAATTGGTTTAACAAGTTTCGTTCTTTTCTTATCTTTTATATTAACAGTAAAATGTTCAATTGTATGTGAACCAATATTAAGATCGCAAATACATGATTTTTTATTACCTTGACTATTTGATCGAATAAGATTATTTGTTTTACATTTTTGTTGAATAAGATTACATAATGATTGTTTATCACATGCAACAAGACCTATTGTACATGGAAGATCGGTCCAAGTAGATCCAAGTTTTCGTTCAAATTTTGTTGAAACTTGTATATCATCAGAGAATTTTTTTGTTAAATTAAATGAAAGTGAAAGATACATTATACCAGGAATAGATAATTGATTACTCCATATATTAAATGATAATGTTTGAATAGGAAATGAAGATGATTTTGTTGATTCTTTAACACAATTTAAATCAACATCACTCAGTTGTACTGTATAAGTTGATGCATATATGTGTTGAATTAATAAAAATAAAACTATAGCAAACATCATGTGTTAGTTATATTGTTTTTTTGTATAATACAACTACAATAAGAATAACAACAAACTATTTCTTAGCATCTTTTTTTCTGTTCTTCATTCTCTATCTAATATAATAAATAAGTAACTAATTTCTATCATTCTGAAGTAAATATCGTATATATTACACAAAATACATTAGCAAACATCAGCCTATTGTTTACTTAGAAAAAAAAAATGGTCAAACTAATAATAATTCATAAACAAATACTATGTTATTTTGTCATTTATTTTTGTTGACGGAGTAGTTAGGATTCTATAAATAATTACAGATATAAAAATAAAATGTAACTTTTTTTTATATTATTTTTATTTTTGTTTTCTGTGAATAAATAAAAGTAGATAATTCATGATTATTTGAAAATACTTTACATAGAGTTATCAATTTAATATCAATCAATTTGTAAAATGATCAAACTTATTTTTATAATGTTTAACTATCTTTACTATCAAATTTTGTTTATTTATTTACAAAAAATAATTTTCAGTAATACATTTATGTAAATAAAGCATATAGAGATATCATTGTTTTATATATAAAATTGATTTGTGTATTAAATTTTATTTTTCTTCAAGAATTAAATATAACTCACGACACTATCATCCTAATGATTTTTCAAATTACAGTAAAATGATCGTTAGATTTTATTCTTATATATATAACAATTAATTAATTACAGTCAGTATAGCAATACATTGTATATCATAATCTGATAAGTAAGTTTTTTTTGAAAGTCATCAGTGCCATCGTGGATCATAACAATATCTACATCATATTCTAATGACTTTAATTTACATCAATATGATAAAAAATGCATGATGTATTTACTAGAGATTTATCATATATTATTAGTAAAACAATTGATTTAGTAGTATACAAACAATTGTTACATTGAATTTTGATTTCAATTATATTGTATTTAGTATATTATAGATCATTAGAAGAATTTTCGAATTAAATCTATCAGAAAATAACCTTTGCCATTCGAAACGGTATAACACTATTGATGAACTACAGCCAACTGGCGGTTAATTTTGCTCCACTGACAGTCAGCATGGTCAATTGACGGTTAACCGAATTCAAATGAGAAAAAAAAATTTTATTTTTTGAAAATAATCGAACAAAATCATCAGTTTAAGTTTCGACTATCAGGTAACTACAGTTGATTAACTGCGGTTAATTAATGGTTTTGCCAAAAAAAAAATAACGACGTGAGTATTAATAAATAGAGTCATCTATCGAATATTTCTATTTTTATATAGACGAATCAAAAAAAGAGGTAAACGAATATATAATATGATCATTCATTTATTTGAATTTTAGTTTATTTTTAAATATATTTTTACTTTCGTAATATTTTAGATCAATCATAATGGTACAAACTCGTCGTCGTAAACGTGGTAAAGTTTATTTACATGAAATTAATCGTAAAAAATTATGGTTAAAAGAAAAACGTAAACGTGAAGTACGTGTACGTCATTGTCCATTAATACGTTCAAATTGGGAATCAAAGCTTTCAGTACCAACTAATTATCATGAATTTGCACTTGTTCATGATATAAAAAAAGCTTTTCCTATACCAAAAACAAAAGATTTACTTAATCCAAAAATTCTTGAAAAACATGTAAGACAAAAACAAGAAAAATCCGATAATGATGATGATGATGATGATAATCAATTATCTTTACCAATGACTGAATCAACAGGAAAAAAGAAAAGACGTCGACCAACTAAAGTTCATGTTCGTGATGAACTTGAACAAGATGCAAATGCAGAACGTGTGAAATCATTAAGAATATCCGATCCAGAACGATTGTATGCTTTTTAAAAAAAACGTTTCTATCTTATTTATCTATTTTAATTTAGATTTTGTATTTATATGGTTGAAAAATATAATACAAACTATGAAGCAATGGCTCGTGATCATCGTAATGATTATCAATTAACAGCACGACAACTTGAAAGAAAAATCGAAAAATTTAGAAAAATACCAAAAGTTTATGAACGTTATTTAGCTGAAAAAAGTGCAGGAAGAAATTTTTTAGCTGAATTTCAGATGGATACTTAAATAAAATACAAAAAATAAAATAAAATAAAAAACAATGATTTTTCTTTTCTTGTTATTTGTTTTAGATGTCATGTATTATCCTTCAACTTGGACAATGTGGAAATCAAGTTGGTCAACGTTTATTTGATACATTAATTGAAGATAATATTACACATATAAATCAATCTAAATTAACTATTGATAATCAATCATTAATTCATGATTATAATCGTCATTCACTTGATAGATTTTTTATTCAAAATGATAATAAACTTACTGCACGAGCAGTTGCTATTGATACTGAACTTAAAGTTATTGAACAATTAATGGATGAAAAATCTCAATCAAAACGTCACTGGCATTATGAAAAAAAATGTATAATTGAAGGTAAAAATTTTAACAATAGAATTATATCAGAATTCAACGAAACAACTAAAAAGTCACTTTGTCATCATCTTCTCTCATCAAAAAAAAGTATTTTGAATCATGATATTTCTGGCAAATTTTACAGGCATTGACAGTAAAACTACATATGCATCGAATAGTTCGAGCCATTTTTACCTAGATAAAAACAAATCTTATGATTATCGTATTACTATCAGTAGAATTTCTTTTAGCCTGTTTTCTAATCACAAATAGCTGTTTATTTGAAATGTACAGTTCGTACATAATGATCATACAGGATCTCAGTTTACTCCATATTCTTCAACATACGATCACGAAAATAAACGGTTATAATACTGAACTATATGACCCATCAAAATACGATTACAAACAATGCAATAAAGTTTTTTTCTAATCTGCTTTTTGATAAAGAAAAAATAGGCGGAGTTTTTTCAATAACTTTTGAATAGATTGACATATAGAGCTGCGGTTATCATCATTGGAAAGAGGAGATGAAGATGCATCGAAATCTATCTGAAGCGATTTCTCGAACTACTTTTTTAAGATTTTTACATAAAGCTTTTATGTTAAAAAAATTCTGTAAAGATTGTATTCCTAACAACTATGATTGAGATATTTTAGCCATCAGAATGCAATTTATCATCCCATTTTATTCAACAGAATAATCCACAAATGAAAATTTTGATGAAAAATTGCTTTTTCAACATATGAGAAAAAAAGCAGCTTTTTGAAAACGTTCCATCAAAATTCTTAGGAAAGTAGTCAGAAAAATATTTTCATCTAGATTTTGATATGCCTGCATCTTCTCTTTCTACAGCTTTATATACCATTCCGTTCAAAAGTTATTCAAAAAAAAATACTCATCAGCCTGCTTGTTTTGAAATGAAAAGATATTACAATCATTAATGTCAAATATTTCGAAATATAGTAAACGAACAAAAAATCAATTCAAATTTATATCTTATAGTTTATCCATAAAGGTCGTCTCGGATCTGGTAATAATTGGGCATGTGGTTATCGAAATGGTTCATTAGCTGAAGAAAATATATTGAACAGTCTTCGATGGCAATTAGAACATGCTGATCGAGTTGATACAATTTTACCAATACTTTCCTTAGCTGGTGGAACAGGTATAAAAATAGAATAAAATTATTTATTTTTTTTTATTTAAAATAAATTTTGATTTAGGTTCTGGTCTTGGTACATATATTGTTGAATGTATTCGTGATGAATTACCACGTTCATTTCTTTTATCAACAATTGTTGTACCGTATACAAGTGGTGAAGTTGTTGTACAAAATTATAATTCATTATTAACATTATCACATATTTATCATTCTACTGATGCATTATTAGTTTTTGAAAATGATATACTTCAACAATATGCAAAAAAACTTGTTTTATATTCTGGTATAAATCGTTCAATAAATATACATGATATGAATAATATATTAACAAGACATTTATGTAGTTTTATTCAACCTATTTTAAATAAAAATGAAACAATATGTGAAATAAATTCTTTATTAGAATCACTTTTACCACATTCATTTTATAAATTATTAACACTTCGTTGTGTACCACAATTAAGTGATCAAGCATTAGATTTTAGTACATATAAATGGTCATCATTAATAAAAACCTTATCACAAATGTATATTAATAATTCATATTTAGATGAAGGTCTTAATTGGTCATTAAAACCTTTTGAAACACGAACAAAATCTATTGGAAATATATTTTTATCACGTTCATATGATAAAGAAAATATTGAAAATGATTTAAAACAATATTTTAATCATTCATCATTTTATTCATCATTTATATCATCATCAGATTATTATTATTTATATAATTATCGAAATAAATCTTATTTAAATTATGAAAAATATTTATCATTTATAAGTAATTGTCAAACACCTGTATCAGCACTTGATAGAATTGTAAATAAATCATGGCAATTATTTGGACAAAAAGCATATCTTCATCATTATTTAAAATATGATATTGATGAACAAATATTTCTTAATGGTTTTGTACAAATTGAACAAATTATTAAATCTTATAATCAATTATAATATATTTATATGAAAAAAAAAGAAATATTTTTGTCAGATAAATTAATGAATGTGACAATTTTTGATGAAACTTTTCTTTTTTATATAAATAATGTGTGTGTGTGTGTGTTTTTTTCGATTTATTCAAAGAAGTTTATTAAAATTGAATAATCGTTCTAGGAATGATGCCTACCATTGTATGTTAGAAATCGGAAAATGATTCTAGAAAAGTTAATATATAAAGATAAACAAAAGAAAAAACTTTTGACAGAAACAGTAGTAGACCTAAACCGATCATTAATAAAAAACATCTTAGACAAAAAGAAAAGAAAAGATTAAAAATTTGTTCTGTTCTTTTTTTTCACCAATTTGGCCATAAATAATTCAAAAATTTTATTGTCATTTCATAACCAAAAAAACATGCAGCATTTGCTGGAAAAGCTCGTAACATAACAGGTACAACGCCTTTATAAAGCGATCCAATGCCTTCTGTACGTATTAATTCTCGTAATACATCAGCAACACCTGAATATTTGCCTGCAGGAGCTATTAAATTAATTTAAATAAAATTATATAAATATTTATTTTTAAAAAAATTCATTTAAAATTAAACCTGTTTGGAATCTTGATTTAAGTACATCAGGAGGAATAGCTACAATCCAATTACAAATACCAGCCATACCACCAGAAAATAATGTTTTTAATGCACTTAATTCACTAGTACTGAAATATGTAAAAGAATTATATATATATATATATGCAAAAATATATTTATCTAATTTATATTTACGAATGTCCTTCAGGTGTTAAGGTTCTTTTAAACCATTCATATGATGCAAAATAAACACCTGATGCAGGTACATCTAAATATTATTTTTATTATATTTAAAGTATAGATTTTATTTTAAGCAAAAAAAATTTATTTTACCTCTTAAAAGTGTTAAAGCTGTTCCTCGATAAATACTTCGAATACCACCTTCTCTATATAATTGTTTAGCACAATCTACTGGTCCATTATATTTATGTTCATGAGCTGAATGTTGAATCTATAATTGTTCATTTATTTTTTTATATAAAAACTTGTCGGTACGATCTTATTCAGAATCGAAATGTGTGAATGAGATAGTAGTGTATGAGCATCTTTGACATTAATGGTATCTGAATTCTAACATTAATCGATATTTATACAACTAACCTACACTTTGGTTTTGGGTCCTATGAGAAACTGCTTTTGATCGTTGCTAGAGAAATGTACTCATCGACCTTTAACCTTGATTTCTATACGAACACATTTTTTTCTCTCATCACTATGAATGCTTATCTTCGTTGCTCGAAAAATCTAGTCGTTCGGCGTTATCTCGATTGATAAATTTATGATGGGGATAGGAGAAGCAACAAAATTTCGTCTTAAAACTTATACTAAATATTTTCATTCATAAAATATATGAGTTCTACAATATTCCCTTATTAAATTCATAATCCTACTTGTAATAAACATTTAATTCTTTCACCAGGTGCCATTATCACAGTTGTAAATACACCAGATAACATACCAGCAGCAAATACTTGTGTTAAACTAATTATTATTTTTTTATACAAAATTGATAAAAACAATAAACAAAAAAAAATTCGCATACTTGTAATCACCATGTTGACCAGCTGGTGTTTGTAATTTTTTTCCAATACCGTATCCAAAAAAACAAATAGCAAACATAGGAGTAACACCTATTTGTTTATTTGAAAATAAAAGAATTTTCTTTTCATTTTTTCTAAATTATTAACATACCAACAAGTGGTGCAGCCATGCCTTTATATAAACCAAAAAAACCCTATTTAAATTAATAAGTATTTATATTTTATTCAAATAATTTTTACTTCTTTTGTAACAATTTTTTTTGCACAATCAAATGTTCCAGTATATAATGGTATTTGTCCAGGTTGTGGTTTTGCTTGTGTTTGTAATCGAACCTTTTTTTTGTCATTTTAATTAAATATTTATTCATAAATTATTTTATTTTTTATTTAAACTTACTTTAATTGTATCTAAAGGATGACCTGTTATAACAAGACAAGCACCACCAACACCACCAGCAATAAAATCTTTAACTGGATTAACTTTTTTTAATGTTATTTTTGCTGCTGTTGTATCACTTTCTGGGTTAGACATGATTAAGGTCTTTTTTTCGAATATCAAATACTCTTCTAGAAGATTTTTCTAATATATATACACATGATAGAATAATTAATGTATGTATCTAAGATAGTTTATTTTGCTTATTTATATAAGTACGCTTGAATAAATGAGAAAAAAAACGCAAACAAATATAAACGGTAAAATTCGAAAAGCTAATTAAACGCTAGAGTATCCACTCATAAGAGTGTATACACAAACAAAAAACAAGCCGAAATAAACAAAAAATTGAGGTGAATTGTTTATATATGAAGATACGTGTTTGTTCATTTAGTTTTGTCAGATTCATTGTCGGCAAAAACAGACAATTTATTCTTAAAAGAATAAAAATCAAATCAAATTAAATTAAATTTATATAATTTACCTGTAATTTTCGATGTTCATCTTTAAGTTTATCATATTCACTAATTGAATTATCATATTGTTCACGTAATGCTTCAATATCTTCTTGTGCTTTAACTACTTCTATAAAAAAAAACCAAACAAACAAATTTTCAATGTATTTTTTTTTGATTGATTATTTTAATAAACCTTGTTTTAATTTTTCGATTTCAGTATCATGCTCTTTTGGATCAATAAAACGTGGTGCTTCACCCGATGAAACAGGAATTTCTCGAGGATCAAGTTTCTTAAAAATAAATAATAAAATAAAAATGTTTTTGCTTAATAAAAATAAAAATATTTACAGCTGGATCTTTCGTTATAAGTCCTTCGATATGACGATGAGCACCTTCAGCTTGTTTACGTGCTGCTGATGAATCGGCCATTTCACGTGCAACTTCCGATAAAAGATTAATTAAACGTTTAATAACACTAAAAAAGGAAAACAAATATATTTTTTATAAAAAAAAAAAGGAAATTTTTGCTTTTCTACATACAACCAAAGAAAAAGTGCAAAACCGGCAATATAAAAATTTCTTTGAGAACGAAATTGTTTCATATGTGCATGTGCTTCAGCATGTGGTGTTGATAAATCTTTAACTTCTACACCAGAATATTTTCTTAATTCACGAATTGAATCTAAATAAAAATAAAAAATAAATTAGATTAAAATTTTTCTTTTTTGTTTTTTTTAAATCTAACCAAGAAATAATAAACCAAATATACATATTATAAAATTAAAATAATATTTTGCACCAGCGGCAAATGCTTTTGCAAGCCTTGATTTAAAAAATTTATTCCAACTAAAAAAAAATAAAAAATCTTGTTTTTTTTTTAATTAATTAAAATAATCATATTTACAGAGTTGGTGAAATAAATGGTAAAAGTAGAATAATAACAACAACAAGTTCACAATAGAGAAATGTCGCAAGAAAAGTCCATTGAAAACTCATAGTTTATGACGTTTTTTGTTTTATTCTTCTATATATCTAAAAATAGATAAATGAACTTTGGAATGTGAAAAAGTAAAAATGAATATTTTTTTTTTGTATCAAATTATATAATAAAATGTATAAAGCTTAATAATTTGTCAGTTAAATATATAATAGATAAAGTAGCTAAGATTAAAAGATAGATAGATGATTGTAATAATGAATAGAAAATAATGTTATCAAGTAAACATTAACATCCAACACAATTGATATAAAGATGACTCAACATTATGTTGTCGTTCATTGATTGAAAATATTAAATAAAAAAAAAAGAAAAAACAATTTATTTAAATATAAAAACAAATTTAGTTTTTTTTATTCATATCTAATTATTTTATTAATTTTTATAGATGAAATAAAAATTATACAAAATTTTTCATTGGATAAAATTTCCACTAATAGAAATTTAGAATAAGAGAGTTAAGAAGCTTGCTTACATATCAAAATTTTTCAAAAGAATTAGTTATATATTTACGTTCATTCATGTTGCAACAAATTTTGTTAACATATATTGCATTCAAACAATTTTCTCAATATTTTAGCGCTGAAGACGTTTAGACCAGTAATTGCTGCTGAAAGTTATCGTTTACAAGAAAGCGTATTGAATGAAAATCTTTTCATTATACATAAAAAATTCTGTTTCAATGTGGGTTCTTTTCAAAACGAAAATTGTCCTTAAATATTAGTTATGAAATTTTTAAGCATTTTGCCATTGAAGGCGGTCATATTCGCGATAATTGTTCAAAAATGAGAATCGTCAAATGTAAAACTATATTATATTGTTAAAACGATATATTTTTGAATTGTTTATATTAGTAAGATTGTATAGACGATTTTGATTTTACTTCAACTACTAAAATTAATCAAAGTTTTCATTTATTGAGTGTATCACGTCCTACCCCCTGGTTCGGCTACCACTGAGTATTTATTGAAATAACATTCATTTGAATCAGATTGTTAATGAATATTTAACATTTGATATATGAAATATTCATCAATTAAAATCAAAATTATTCCATTTGGAAAAAAAAACTATTTTATTATTTGCCAATAAAATTTGATATATTTCTCTACGATTTATAAATACTTTTTAGAAGGATTATTATATGATATGCATCTTAAATAATTTTAATAAATGATCTTTTGTCATAATCGCATACGTCGTTATTTACAATATGAAACAAATCGAATAAAATGTTGCATTCAAGCAATTATGAACTCTATAGACTTTTTCTTTGATAATCGTTTCAAAAACTTGATTAATACGATTGAATTTATAATGAAACAACTTTTTTAAAGTTATGCACATTCATTTTTTTTCTTCTATAACTTTGCCATATCATTGAAAGTAAAACAAAGATCAACATTTGAAATTTTTATGTATTCATGGATAATATAACATATAAAAAAAGTATTACTAATATCTTATCTGTAAATGTGCTGAAAAAATAATGATATTCAAAGTGAAATATAAATGATTTTTTTGTTTTTGTACAATAGTTTTACATTTAAAATTCAGTTTAAACAATATCAAATGAAAGCTATTGATAAAAATCGTATGTATATCATACATCTAATCGATTCCGTTCTTATAAAATTGATATATTTATAGTTGTTCCATCTACCAATGAATTTAATTTTAACCTCAACTATTGTTTCTCTATGGTTTTTTTCTATACACAATAGATCATGTTTCATCTAATCCTCTCAATATATATACAGAATCATATCCATATAAGTGAATTCTAAAATAGGTCGATATAAAATGTTTAAAATGCAATATGATATAGATCATAATGGTATGTAGATAAAAAAAAAATTTTTTTTTCGAAAATATATCAGTATATACCTATGTACTTATTTAACTAGTTAATTCGATTTTGGAACTATTATATTTTCGTCCTTTAAATACGAAAATACACACCCCTATATAAGAGATTGTTTTTTTTTCATATATATAGAATATTTAAATATTGAAGTTATTTTTTAATAATAAAACAAGTTTACTTTTCAAAAATAAATCATGGGTGAAAATCGTGAACGAGGTGAAAGTTATTTTTAATTTTAATTAAATTCATTTTTTTTTTCTAAACTTATTTCCTAGGTCGAATGACAATGCTTGATGAACAATATTTATCTGATGCTGATTTACAAGAACGTCAACAAGAAATTGAACATGAAATAAAAAATATGGAGTTAATCTTTTTTTCTTTTATTTTTATTCTTTTTAATAATATTAAATATACATATATATGTATAGTTTCTCAACACTGGAAATAACTGAAGATGATCTATTTGATGAATGGTGTGATCCAAACAATCCACGTATGCTTCGTTTTGAAGAAATAGCTGCTGCAGCATATCGTATTAAATATGGTGTTGAAAAAACACCATGTCCAGTATATATAATTTATTTATATAATTAAATAGATTTTATTTTTATTTTTAATCTTTATAGTCTTCTCATCTATCAAAAATAACTGGCATGGATTTATATTTTAAAAAAGATTTTTTATTACATACAGGTAGTTTTAAAGAACGAGGTGCACGTAATACTTTAATGATTTTACCACCGGTTTGTTATTTAAAGTTTTTAAAGAATATATATATAATTAAAGAAATTTTTATTATGATTATTAGGAAGAAAAAGGTCGAGGAATAATTGCAGCTAGTGCAGGTAATCATGCATTAGCTGTGTGTTATCATGGTCGACAATTGGGTATACCTGTTGTGGTTGTTATGCCACGACATGCACCAATTATGAAAGTGAATAATTGTAAATCATTTGGAGCTGTGGTTATTGTTAGAGGATTAGATTTAGCTGAAGTAAATAATTTAATAGATAAATAAAAATATTGAATTCCTTTTATTTTTCTTCTAGTCTAAACGATTAGCATTAAAATTGGGCAAATTATTAGGTTTACGATATATTAATGGGTAAAAGAAGATAATTATTTGAAATTATTTATTTTTATTTAATTTTAGTTTTGATCATCCACATATTCTAGCTGGTCAAGGAAGTTTAGGTCTGGAAGTACTTGATCAAGTTCCAGATGTTGATGCTATTGTTATTCCTACAGGTATTTGACTTATAATAAATTAATATTATATAATTTTCTATTATTTTAAGGTGGTGGTGGTCTTTTAGCTGGTGTAGGTAAAAGAGAAATTTTCATCGTATTGTTTTTTTCTGTATGTTTATAATAAAATATTATTAATGTAGCTGTGGCTGTTAAATCGGTTAATCCTCGTGTACAAATAATATCCGTTGAATCTGAACGTGCACCTGGATTTTATGCATCAATGAAAGGTAATGAAGATGATTTGATATTCTTTTGATTCTTATAATATATTGTAAAATGTTTATTTCAGCTGGTCGACCTGTTCTTACGGAATGTCAATCGACATTAGCCGATGGTCTTGCTGTTTCTCTTGTCGGTGCAAATGCTTATGCAACAGCTGCACCATTAATTGATAAAGTTGTTTGTGTAAGGTTAGTAATTATTTAAAAAAAAAGAAGACAACAAAGAAAATAATCTTATATAATATTTAGTGAAGAATATATTGCTATTGCTATTTTACGTTTGGTTGAAATGGAAAAAGCTGTTGTTGAAGGTAAATTTGAATTATTTTGTTTCTTTTTCTTTTTTTCAGATTTATTTAATTTCATGATTTGATAACATACGTTAATATTTAGGAGCTGGTGCTACAGGCCTTGCCGCTGTTTTACAAGGTTTATTACCAGAACTAAAAGGCAAAAGGTAAATAAAATAACAAAAATAAAAATTAAATTTCAATAAATTTTATTTTTCTAGAGTAGTTATACCGTTATGTGGTGGTAATATTGATACAACTGTACTTGGTCGTGTACTTGAACGTGGTCTTGTTGCTGATAAACGTTTATTAAAAGTTTGGTTGCTTGTTAGGTAAAAATGAAAAAGATTTTATTTTAGTAAAATTTCAAATGAAATTTTTACTTCTTTTTTTTTTTTAAATTAGTGATCGTCCAGGATCATTAGCACAAATGTGTAAATTATTTAGTACAGCAGGTGCTAGTGTTAAAGATATATATCATGAACGAGCATGGCTTAAATCTGACATGTTTTCAGTTCAAGTAAATTAATTATTGAATTTATTATTTTATTAATAACTTCTTTTTTTGTTTTTCTTCAATGAATAGATTCAAGTTGTATTAGAAGTACGTGATAGTGAACATGCTGATGAAGTAAAAAAAATTATATCAGAAACTTATGATCATGTTAAATTTTATCAAGACAATATGTAACAATTCATATTCAATTTAAGAATAAACTTTTCAATTATAAAAAAAATAATAAGTAAATCATTAAATATATCTTGAGTAGATTTTTTTTATAATCATTATTAACTAACATACTCATTTAAGATTAGAAATTAAATATATATTCATTTATTTATATAGAATTTCTAAAATAAATTATATTCTTACTCTATTTACATATACATATGATTATATCATCTTTACTTGCATAAAACTTTTGAATATAATCTACTATCATATAAACTCTATGCTTATTTATAATAAGACTTGACGATTCATTCTGTAGTTATTAAATATTAACCATCAGTACTGATAGCTTGATATTCATTAGTTTTATGTTTACTAAAACTCAAAAATTAAAAAATAGTAATTACTACTTAGATGAAACTATTGATATATTCCATATAATAAATATATGATTACCAACTAATATTTTAAATTTATTGAGAACTTAAACAATATTAAATTGTAAAATCAGTTTATTGCAGCATACAGACAGATAAATCCAAAAGAACCCTGATAATCTATAGAAAAGTATATAAACGAAAAAAGAACTATATTTTAATTTGTATTTTCTCTTCATGAAAACTATAACATTCATGTAAAATATAATTGTTTAAAAATTTTTAGAATTTAAATAAATCTAATAGAAGAAGAATATTTTCTTTGATGAGAAAAGCGAAATCTAATTGTCATATATTTTTAACCAACCATTGCACGACCCGATGTTTCTCTTTCATATCTCGTCATTTTGTTTTAAAATGGTCAACAACTGGCATAGTCACAATATGTTCGTTTTGTATGTGAGGCAACTATTTAGCCGTTAAAACGTCATCTAATGTTCAGATGAGGCTCATTGAACGGAAACTTTTCTTTTCTCTTTATTCTTTGTTGCTTGATCTTCATTCTCTCCCCTCTTTCTCTCTCTCTCTCTTTTGCTTTCTCATATACGACAAACGACGCGCTCGATTGACATATCCCCGAGAGAACGAATCATGTGTCACACCTCACATACATTTGTCGAATTATTTAGCCTTTTAGCCCTATATTCATGTATATGTATAGTGAGTTCACCTTGTTTTATGGCCTTCACACACACACAGACCAAGGGTAATTAGAAGCCATCACGAAAAAAAAATTTTCGTCAACAACATCATTTGGACAGACAAACTCTATAAAATATAAAGCAACATACAAGTTGAGTTATCACTCGTGCGCAAAGAACATTATATGAGAAGAAAAGAAAAGAGTAGCTTTATTTATTACTATATCCCTTCAAGCTATATAATAATTGTCAACGTGATTTTCTAACAACTTTTTAAGAAAAAAATCATAAAAGAAAACAATAGACTCTTTTTTTTATCCCTTGCACGTAGTAGTACATTCTGATAGACAAAAAAAAACGATCAGATAACTTTGATTTGTTGATTGTTTAATCTAAAATATATACTGTTCATGTGCACAATCGGAAGAACATATTGCCAACAATAATGGATAAACACTTCCCTATGGAGTGAGGAAAAAAAAGGAAAAAGTAAACGAATAGTAGTAGCATCTGATTGATCAAACGGATATGAGTGGAAAAGTTTAATAGGGCCATTGAACGGCAACAGCAGTTGGAAAGTGTCGAATCGTCTGCATTTGACCGATAACGGGTGCATGTCATAGAGACCAATCGGTTGTGCATATGTGTGAGAAAAACGATAAAAAAACTAACACAAAAAGAACAAAAAAAACAGCGGGTGGTGACCATTACAAGCCAAACAGATATAAAAAAATAAAATAAAAAAAAAACTTCCTTAGAAAAATCTGTTATTAATCATAACTTACATTTATTTTTTGTTTTGTTATTCTTTTTTTCTTGTCATTTTTGTTCTCTTTACAAACAGACACTATACTTCCAAACGACAATAAATAAATGCGAGTCCATTAATGAGGCTCTAATGCGGTACTAATATTGCTCAATAATATGATATATTTATTTTTATGGAGGCCATTTCTCTCCTTTTGCTTTCTCTCTTTTTTTTGTGTACATACAAATACAAAACACACCTTGCCTACATATAGTCGATCATCATTTATTGTTGTCGTCGATAAGAATGAGAGTTTTCAATGTAAGATTATTACAACAAAGTTCAGGTAGTATTTATATAGAAGTTCTTAACTTAAACTATAAAATAATCATTGATATTCTCATGTGAATTACTTCTTTTTATTTATATAAGATATGATGTAAATCATGGTCATACAACAGAAGTTGATAGATATCAATTGACGTAAGAACACACCTCATTAAATCTTATTTGTAGTATTCGTCGGAATATTGTGATTAACAAATAGAAATTAAAAAAAAAAGAAGTAGTCGATGCGAGACAAATATATATTGGTTATTCAATTTTCTTTTAGAAGAAAAATATACCATTAAAAATCTATATATTATTTGTTTTAATCTCGATCGAAATTCTATTTGTAAAATATTATATAAGTATATTGATAATAGTGAATCTATATTTTATGTAGTAAACCAAAAGGTCAGTTTAGTACACTTTCTTTTGAAAATTATTCTCCTCTGCGATTAAGAAAAGAAGAACTAAAACTTATCAAAGAAATAAAATTGATAGAATATTATCTTAGAAATAAAGAAATAGAAACACATGTTTCACAATAACTAAACAGATGATACTGATTCTACAATTACTATTCTTTATTAGACAGACATATTAGTTTTATCTCTATAATTTATTTTATGTTGTAATAAATTGATTGGTCACAGTTAACAATATTTTTTCTTATATATATCCAAAGTGACAAATTCTCTCTCTCTCTCTTTTTCTATCTTCATTAAGTAAGTAGCTTTATTTATAACACTACTAACACTTCATTGATCAAAACAAGCGTAATGAGTAGTAAAGGTAGAAACAAACGATGACAACATGATCAAAAAAAAGAAAGAAATGCCGAGTGTCGGTTCCACCAACATTGTCACCGACGTCATCAAATTCCCATTAGATAGAACACATTGTTAACGATCAAGAGATGTCTTTTTAGTATATATGGTTCAATTGAATCAATCTGTAGGATAAAGTTAAGTGTTAAAATTTGAGAAAAAAAGAAAAGAACGGAAATATATCGACTTGATAGTCTATTTTCTTAATTTGTTTTTTTTTGTACAATATTTGAATTTCTTTCGAAATAACATTCTTTTATATATGCTTGTCACATCACTAGTCCTTTTATTAGCAATGGCTGATATACAGTCTGATCTTCACATATCTATGCGAGAAAAAAGGTCGATTTTCTTCATTCAAATACAGATCGAAAGGCCAAGTGGCCGACGATTTGATTCACTAAGTTTTTTATCGTCATTATTTGATCCAAAAAAAAAAAGAGAACTACTTATGCTCTATGATTATTCGTTTATGACTATATATTATGATATGATACTTTATATGACAACGTCTAACAACTTAAAAAATCAAAAATGAATAATATCAACAAACATGAATCAGTTTGTTGTGATTTGTTAGTTTTCTTTTTTTTGGGAATCAAATAAAAATATGTTTCGATAAATTATAGTTCAATGATTTCAATTGAATGAATAATGTATTAATTATTCAAAATTTGATTTCATTACATCCATTGAAATAAGGTCAAACGATTTAACGTAGTAGCTTTTTTCCAAATGATTTAAATTCTAATCAATAAGACATTATTTTTGACTTCTTTTTTGTTTTGTTTCATTTTCTCTTTCTAGTCATCATGACTATATTTTTTAAAAAGAATAACAATACAGTCGGTATTTATTCAAAAGATTCTTTTTATTGTATACATATGTATATATACATATACACATATCAAGACATCTACTAAGTAAGAATGATCATTAAAGCAAGAAAAAAAAATCTAAACGTTAAAATGATAGTGATTGTAATCTAAATATGAAGAAAAAACGAAGAGCAAAAGAAAATTTTGCAATCACACCTTTTCTTTTTAAGGTTTGCAGTCTATCTATATGCGCCCATCTTTTTTTTTTCTCTCTTTTTCTTCCTACCAATATATGCACATATATACATCTATTTGATCTATGTGTATGTGTTTGCATGGTCTCTTTTTTTCGCCTATGATAGCACGAGAGGGACACAAAATTAGTCGCACATACATTCTCTATCTATACTATGGTGCACCTCCGCAGGGCGATGACAAAATGAGCAATCGTTCTTCGGGGACATCGTATGTATGCATATATTGATGATCAACACAATACGATGGCAAACGAGAGAGCGTAAAAGAAGAAGAAGAAAAAAAAACGAGAGGCAAATTGTGCGAGAATAGAGGTATATGTCTATTCGAACCTATCAAAAGAAAGAAATGTATTGATTGGTTAAATCAAAAAAGGAGCACAAAAGAGAGAAAAACTCCGTTAAATTTCTCTATATATGTTCTTTTTCTTTTCTCTTCAATGTATGTACGTTCCGAATGGCTCGAAAATATCATCATCTCATCTAACGATAATGCTACTGGAGCAAAAACAACAACATGACTATTGAGAACGAGAGAGAAAGAGAAAAAAAGAGAGAGATATCTTTCTCTTCTTTCTCTCTCTCTCTATTTTTTTCTCTCCCTTCTTTTTAACCAACGATAGAAAGAAGTTATTTCCTCCTAACAAATCATTGTAAAGTGCCGGCGATCATTGCCTCCATATTCATTTCAATTGTCGTTTAAACACGTTCTTCTTCTCCTTTTTTTTTGCTTTATTATTATGGCCGGGTATTAGTGGCTGTTTTGAGTTTTTTTATTTCTTAACATTAACTACTATCATCCGTCTTTTGACCTAAATGTGTGTGAACTTTTTTATGGGCAATATTATTATTTGACCTCATCAACGACTATACAATAACAACAAAAAAAAAAAACGAAATAAATTTTTCTCTTCCTTCATATATAAAAATAACGATAATTATACAAGACAATGAATACTTATTTCAGTCTATCATCAACAGCAGCAAATGATCTTTTTACAAGTAATGGAACAACGAATAATAATAATGCAGGAACATCATCCAATGGTGATCAACAAACAACAAATAATGATGTTAATAATTCCACATCATTTTCTTATGATACTGATTATAATCGTGGAGGTTTTTCATCATTTGATCGATTAGCATTTTCTACACCAACAACAAATAAAGAGCAACTTGTAAATCCATATTCAAATTTTACAATGATGCAAGCAGCAGCAGCTGCAACAATTTCGAGTTCAACATCTCATCATCATCATCAACAACAACAACATCAACATCAACAACAACTTCATCTTCAACAACATCAATCAACAAATGATTATCTTTTACCACCATCAAATGGTACTTCATCATGGAAACAACCTGAACCAATATCATCATCATCAATAACTACAACACCTGGCAATGATATGATTTCAGCAGCAACAATGCCACCACATCCTCATCATCAATTATCAAGTTTTTCTATGGCTGTTACAAATCCAATGCTTTATTATGCACATCCGTGGATGAGACCAGGTATAAAAAAAGAAAAGAAAAAACTAAATCAAAAAAGTTAATCAATAAGATCAAGTAAAAGAAAAAAAATGATTTATAGACAATGTATGCAGGAAACATTAAAAATTGACATAAATGTAATCCATTGAGTTGATTAACTTCCTTACCATCTTGTTTGTCTATTAATGAAATGAATGATTACTGAGAATCTTTTATTTTATTTTTCTCTATAGAATTTAATTTTGAACATAAACGTACGCGTCAAACATATACACGTTATCAAACACTTGAATTAGAAAAAGAATTTCACTATACAAAGTAAGTTAAAAAATTCTTGTAGGTTTTTTTTCTTTTTTTATTGAAAAATTTATATTGTAATAGATACTTAACACGTCGACGACGTATTGAAATTGCTGGTAGTCTTGGATTAAGTGAACGACAAATTAAAGTAAAGAAATTTTATTATATATATTTATTGGTTTTGTACTAATTATTTTTTATTTTTTTTTTATTTTAAGATTTGGTTTCAAAATCGGTAAGAATAATTTTTTAAAAGAAAAAATAAACATTTTATTTTGTATTTATTTCTTATAGTCGTATGAAATGGAAAAAAGAAAATAATTTTAAATCACTTAATGATCCTAATGTTAAATTAGAAGCTAATGCAACAAGTCATGGTAATAATGGAACCAATCATCATCCACATGCAATGTCAACAAATGATGCATCATCATCATCATGGCCATCGGTACCTAATGTTAAAAAAGAAAATAATTCTCATCTTTCTCATCAACATTCTCATGCATATATTACAAATGGAAATAATAAATAGAAAAAAAAAAACATATACATTTATCTGTATATACATAGAGACATTTGACTTCTAGTCGATCGCAATATGAGCAAGCGTTTTTTTTTCTTTCTTCTTCTTACTTTTTTTTTGTTTTGTTCCTATTATTGTTCTTCGTTTATTGAATTTGTTTGCAAAGAAAATAAAAAGACTTTATTATTGAAAAATACATAGGATATGGCGACAAAGTTTTTTATTTGATCATTATAAAAGATTTGATTTGAGTATAAATATTTCTTCACCTATGATTGATGTATATAGATATTTATGATTATATGCTAAATTTCAAATCTTAAAACTTAACAAGTATAGAATTAAATCATAAACAACTTGGATATATCGCAACAAAAATTTGTGAGCTTGTGAGAAGAATCAAATACTTTTCGAATATTACAATTCTTAATTATTTGCAGAAATTTTAATGGAAAAATATATAGTATTAAAATTGATACTTGTTCAAATTACGTTTCACCTACGGTTTGGGTAATATATGAAAATGATTTCTGTCGACCATAAAATAGAAAGAAGACCTTTAGGGCAATCATTGATTAGTGATAAATGAAAAAATTCAGGACTATTTAGAATGACGCAGTAGTAATAATAGTTGAATAGTGACTATTTTTCAGGAAACCTCTTTTTCGTATGACATTATTCTAATTACTAATGCGATTGAGTAGAAAGATGCTTTGATATATTATAATAGTTTCTTGAAAAACCATACGAAAATTAATCTTTCAATATTTACTTAAATAGCTGATAAAAAAAAAGTTGTATTGCTTCATGATTTATTGATCAATGATTTGATTTGATTTTTTAAAATTGAGTTCAATTGCTTGCACTTTGACTTGATATCATTTCATGTCTTTTTTCCGTAAGTATCCTAAAATAAAATTTTATAAAATAACTGTTTTAACATTTATGCAATATCATGCTCTTAATAATCTAATAAATTGAAAGAAACAAAGAGCAAATACTGTGAATGTTTGTCGTAGAAGGAGAAATCAGATTAAATTTTTATAATTTAATACGAAAAAAAAACTGTAAGAAAGAGTCTTTTGAGACATATTATAAGATCAATTCTTTTCATTTCTATGAATATATATTATTTCCATTTGTTCACATATAATACTAGACGCAATTTTTCGAACAATTTTGTTATATGAAATATTGTATCAGGCAGCAGATGGTTAGAGTTTCATAATGAATATGTTTCAATTTTTAAGGAGTACCTTTTGGAAAAAATTGCAGCGTTTAATGCTCTTTTGAATGACATACTTCCAATATAACTCATCTTTTCCTATTATCATTGATATGAATTTAGTTGTTTTCAAATATTTGTAGCAAACAATAATTTTGTTTAAAACATTGGTCAAAAAACAAACAAACTTGCCCAACAGAAAATGATTACTGATCATTGTTGTATGTTCAGTTTTATTGTAACTTCACAGTTACAATGGAAGCTTTCTATGAATATAGTATCGATACTACCTGCAATTATTGGTGAAAACTGACGGTATAAGATAGTTATCTAAGGTGCCGATAATGCAAAATTGGAGTGGAATTTTTTCCTCGTTCATTTATATATGGTTTGATAGAGCTTGAAAAGCTGATCACGAATATATATTTTTTATTTCGATTCGGCCTCTCTTTGGTCGAAGAAAGTTTAAAAAACTAGATACGACTGAAAAATAGCATTTTTGCGTTGAATTTACTTTTTCTATAGAAATTGTCAAATATTTATTCCAGCTATTTTGTGAACTTTTTGAAAATACTATATTCTGAATCAGCATGAAAAACTAAGTACCAAAATGTTATTTGATTAGATGTAGAGCTAGCAAGGCTAAAAAAATCCTATCAAATATAAATAGGCCCAATAGGCTAAAAGTATGTATCAGTGACCATTCTTGTAAACCTATCTAGTTTTTTGTAACAAGAGATAAAAGCAACTGTCCCATCGCATTAGAATCGTCTGAACATGGGCTACAAAAGTTATCATTTTGTTTTTTAAGATTTTACTTTGTTGTTCAAAAAATTGAACTTTTTCCTCATTTGATGGTAAAATCAGAGAAAAGACTGAAAAACAAGCTCGTATTTGGTCATTTTTATTAGCATGGCTCAGTTATAAAGTGAAATAAATGGCATATTCGGAATCAGCGTCAAAAGTTGCATCAAATGATATATGTTTTAAGAAATTTTTTTTTCTACGAAAAACTGACCTGTAGTCCCCCTCAGGCCTATTTTTCTAAAATTTTGTCCGTGGACCCCTAGAGGTTAATTTCTCATAGAAAAAAAATCTCTTAAAACATATATCATTTGATGCAACTTTTGACGCTGATTCCAAATATGCCATTTATTTCACTTTATAACTGAGCCATGCTAATAAAAATGACCAAATACGAGCTTGTTTTTCAGTCTTTTCTCTGATTTTACCATCAAATGAGGAAAAAGCTCAATTTTCTGAACAACAAAGTAAAATCTTAAAAAACAAAATGATAACTTTTGTAGTCCATGTTCAGACGATTCTAATGCGATAGGACAGTTGCTTCTATCTCTTGTTACAAAAAACTAGATAGGTTTACAAGATTAGTCACAGATACGTACTTTTGAGCATGTGGAGATATCTATATTGGGCAGAGTTTTTTAAACTTTTTTAAACTTTAGATCTATTTAAATGACGTTTTCTTACTCAGTTTTTCACGCTGATTCAAAATATAATATTTTTAAAAAGTTTAAGACAAAATATGTCCTCAAAATTACGTCATTTCTATAAAAAAAATCAGATATAACTGTATATATGACATTTTTAGTCATTCGACTTGTTTAGTGTTTTTCTCAGCCAAACAGCGATCGAATTAAAATAAGATATACATATTCGTGATCAACTTTTCAAGCTCTATCACATCATATACATATGAACGAGAAAAAAATTCCACTCCAATTTTGCATTACCGGCACCTTACAAAACGACATCGTCCGAGAAATTCTGTTCAATATTATATTGATACTCATAATTAAAATTGCTGTTTTCGAATTAGGAGATTATGAATACATTTCTTTCAAACCATTTTATCGTTTCTGTGTTATTCTACTTGATTTTGTAAGCCTCTGAGATTAATCTGAGTTTACTTTATATTTATGATATATAAATTATCTTCAAA
Organism: Macrotrachela quadricornifera; assembly: GCA_022393335.1. Taxonomy (NCBI): domain Eukaryota; kingdom Metazoa; phylum Rotifera; class Eurotatoria; order Philodinida; family Philodinidae; genus Macrotrachela; species Macrotrachela quadricornifera. The sequence continues at coordinate 102,150 of JAJEKB010000791.1, forward strand.
AAAAAAATTAGGAATAAATACATGTATACAAAATTCAATTTTGAATTCAATTAACAAAAAAAAACGATCGATATTTTTATGCTTTAGCTTTCGTTTTGAGCAACATAAATGAAAATTTCTTAAGTAAGAGATAAACTCAGACAATGTCGGGCATCTAAATACTTCTCCAAGCATTTATGAAGATGTATAGTCAATTATGAAAGCAATCTTAGGTTTGAGTTCGAGTATCTCTGAACATTGAATTTTTTTCCTTGTTTTGATCAACTTTTACTGCCTTTTATGAATTGACTGAAAAGACCGAACTCGAATCCAAACGTTTGGGTTCAATGCATGCCTAAGTATAACAAAACATTTTACAATTAGAAACCTTTTTTTTTCAGTAATTTTATGCTGAATAATCCTTGATTTTTGACTGTCTGTCTTCTGTTTGTACTCACTTTCACTAATCTTCTTTTTTTGCCTATCAATTAATATCATCATAGTCATATTACATTTATATAAATATAGATGAATCAAAACTCATTTCAAATGTTTTCAATACGATCCTAGTTGAAAAACAAAGTATTATCATCTATAATTTCATTATTATCATTATTAGAAAACTAATTACATAAAATATGACACTGATTATTATTAAAATCTTAGATAATATATATATATACCTTTGTTGATCAGACATATTCAAACTTTCATTTCATTTATATTCTATCATCGACTTTAAGTTCAAACCAAATAATGCAGGTAAATTTAATTAAAATATTTTTTAGTACAATATATCTTTTTAAAATTTTTAAAGAATTTAATTATGTTTATTATTGTTGCTATCTTGGCTATACATATTCATTTATTAATTGGTTTACCATTAATTGATGATAATAATAATAATAATAATAATAATGAAAAGTTTAAAAGATCTGATGAAAGTTTCCTTCCCAATGGAAATTTCTCCTTAGTTACAAATGAAAAATTATTTAAATTAAAAGAACTTGCTAATGCTGTACATGATCCAAAATTAGATGATTTATATCATGCAGTTAAACATTATGTACAAATGGCTAAGAAAAATAATGAACATGTACTATGGAAATATGATGCCAATCAAGAAGGTCTTGTTCTTATACTCAAACAAAATTTAAATGGAATACTCTATTATGGTTAAAATCTAAATAAAATACAAATAACTTTGAACTTAGTTTTGCTTTCTTTCTTTTTCCCTTGAAAAATTCGATTTACTTCTGTTTAATAAAAAAGAAGAATGAATACATAATAATTTCAAACAAAAAAAAAGATATTTGTCATCAATATATTATCAAAAGTTGGTCATTTTTGTATGAATGCAGAGTAAAAGATTGATATAATAGAGTAGCAGCAATAACTGCAGTAAAGTTCTCTCTATATATATATGCAAAAAAAAAGAAAGTATAATAAACTAAACTTAATGAAAAAAAAGAAGAAGAAATGATAGAGAAAGGAACGGGTATGTGTGGTATTGTTATTAAATTAAGTTCTAGCCAATGACAACTGTACTTTCATCTTTGAATACATATTGAGGAACTTCAAGATTAAGCGGAGCTGGTCCTTTTCGTACACGTCCTGATGCATCATAATGTGAACCATGACAAGGACAATAATAACCACCAAAATCACCGGCATTTGCAATTGGAATACAACCTTAATATAAATAAAAAAAAAGAAAAGAATAATTTCCTAGTTTTTTTATTTTTTATTTTTCTTCAATATTAATTTATACCAAGATGAGTACATATACCAACAACAATAAGCCATTCTGGTTTTTTTACACGTTCAGAATCATTTTGTGGATGACGTAATTGACTAACATTAACACCTTCTTCTCGTGCAATTTCTTCTGGTGTACGATGACGAACAAATATTGGTTTATTACGCCATTCAAATACAGCATTTTTGCCTTCAGGTACAGCATCAAGACTTATTTCGACTTTAGCAAGTGACATTACATCTTTAGCTGGACCAACATAAGCAACTATATCGCGAACTATATATTTTGCCATATAAGCTGATGTTATAGCAAAACCTTTAAAAGAAAAACAGAGTTTATTCTTAGATTTTCTATTCGTTTATATAAGAAAATTATTACAACGATAATTTTCTTTCATTTTAAATAAGTATTTATAAAAACAAAACAAAAACATTGTAAATATTAATAAGATCTGTTTAGAATATGTAGAATTTTCACTTATAATGGAATCTTTTGTATTGTTAATTAAATATGTTCGAGTCAAATTAATGAATTTAAAATATTACGTCCTCATAGCATACATAGAACAAGTTATTTAAGTTACAAGGTATGTGAAATTTAGATAAAAAAATTCATCAGAATAAATTTACTGTACTATTGTAAGAACAAAACACAGTCTTGTTCGGGTCGATTAGGAATTTGAAGGAGTCCTCTTTTATATGGCCAAAACAATACCATGTTTTGTTCCGACAATAGAAAAATTAACTTTTTCTGATGAATTTGTATACCTGATATCTTGAAATTTAAATAACTTTCTCTAAGTATACTGTGGAGGCGTAAAATTTAAAATTCGTTAATTTGATGTGAACATACTCCATCAACTCGATTAATAAAATAAAAGGTTTCATTCTTAGTTATTGCAATATCTTATTAAAAACTGTTGAGATTTTCAAGCAAAATTCAATATCATAAAAAGTTAATTTTATTCTTAATTCTTTAAGAAAATAATCATCATAATTGGTTTAAAAAAAGAGATAATGAAATTTTTTTGTTCTAATCAATTTTACAATGTAGATCGTAACAAATATCACTTATGTTTATTTAATATCTTTTTCCTACAATGAGGACAAAGAATGACTCGAATTAGACATACATTAATTAATTGATTAATAGTATTAATATTTTATTTTAAAATTTTTTAGATATGCATCATTTTGACATCAAAAAATAGTTTGATATTTGATAAGATTATATTTTATCTTTTTGTTTTTGGTATAAACATTGGTAATGAATATTATAATTAGATATTTGATATAATATAAGTTTTAGGTTAGAAAGAACTATATAGGAATGAGATATCTACATATTAGTTCATGTAATAACTTCGAAGATAGAGACATCCGATCTAGATGAACTTAAAGTTTAAAACCAAGTTTAGATTTTAAATCAATTTTAATATTAATATATACATGATTAAAATTTTTTCCATAAATCGATATTTGAATAAGAAAATTTCTTATGATTTATATTAAAATTGAACTTTTAATATTATAAATATTTACCAAGTGGAGTTAAATAAGAATAAGGTGATGTAGCATCACCAGCATCACGATATGATTTTGATGCATCAAGTCGTCCCTTACGACGATAGTAATCAAAACTTGGTATTTGAATATCCGTATGCGCATGACGAATACTAAGAGCAGCTAAATAGAATAGAAATTTTATTTTAATTAATTTTGAAAAAAAAAATCAAATAAATATAATAACATACTAGTAAGTCCTGTTGTAATAGACGTATTACCACGTAATAATTGTTTACTCATTGAAACCAAAGTTTTTGGTGTTGGTGTTTTTGGTACAGATATATGAGTATCTTCATCTTCATGATGATCATCATCTTCAACTTTCATTGGTATAGGTTTAGCAAGTTGTCGAACAAGATTTGTTGTCACTTGAGTGACACGTCTGTTACACATTTGCATGGCCATATCTGAAAATTGCAAAAAAAAAATAAAAGAAATCATTTCGATTATATTCATTATTTTAAAACGCGCTATTGAATTTAAAAAAAAAAGAAATTTATTATGTTTTATTTATTGTTTTAAAGTTAAATGATTAATTGGAAAATTTGTTTAATTATTTTAATATTTATCGAAATAATATATCGTTTAATTATATTTTATAATTATCGATTAACTATTAAACCTTTCTATATAACATTGATTAATTGTCCAAAAGAACATTTATATATACGATATTATTTAGATAATAAATTAACAAATTTTATACGAAAATTTTTCAATTGGTATAAAATTATTTTTGGATGTCAAATTATTGAATATAAATTTTATTTATCAAATATAATTCGATTAATTGATGGAATACTTTTTATTATATTGTTAACTAATATTATTTGTTGAAAAAACAAATATTTTATCTAGAAAATAAATAAATATACATTAATCACAAACAAAAAATTATAATAACTATTGTTCGTTTATTTTTTTTTCTTTTACTAATACATAATATTCAATTAAGTTTAAAAATTGTTTATTTTTTTTAGAGAAAAGTTTTAAAGAATAAATATATTATTAAATAGAATGAATAATATCGTTTTTATATAAACTTATGTAATATTAGTTAATTTTAATAGATTAACTAAAAAAAATTGAATTAATATAAAGACAGTGAGATTATTGAAAAAAAATATTTTCAAAGAAAATTGTGTTTTATTAAAAACGTAATCATTGTACAAACAATAAAAACAGATCTGTAAAGTATTTTAGATAATACACCAAGAAATTTTTTTCATCATTGGATCGAATTGCCATTGATATGGAAAAAGAGACTTGAGATATATTTCATTGCAATTTAATAATAATTTACAACGGCAACTAGTGACATCTGATGTCTGCTATTGAAAATTGTATTTTTTCTAATGATCTTTATTCTGTAAATATTAAGAGTTTACTTTTTATTAATTATACAAAAGAAAAACATTGGTTCACTTCCGACAATATTAGTTAATAAATTCAATGATAGTATATCAGAAAGATAGATGTATTCAAATCATTTCTTTGTTTATAAAGACTATTTATACAGATAATATTCGTATTAATTATAGATTAAATTTATATTCATTCTTTATTATGAAATAAAAAGTTTAAAAAAAGATATCATGACATGATATTATCTCGATTCTTTTGCCTACGAGACAACACTGAAGTATTGCATTATCTCTCAGGTGTGCTTTCATACGTTTAGATTATATCAGAAACACTTTAACCAAACTAAATGACGTGCTTGTTTATTGTATATCTGTTTTATAAAAAATAATTTGTGTAATAGAACGGGAAAAAAAATCGTACCAACATTTACAAATGAATAAAACACTTGGTAACACTTTTGATCCAACATTGTTGGCAGCATCTGGTACAACTATTGGTTCTAATAATGATTTACAACAAAAAACTGATAATGATAATAAATCATTAGGTAGTCGTAATCGTCGTGGAAAGCCAACACATATCATTGTTGATATAGCAACACCAACACTTTCTCAATCATCTAGTAAACAACAAGAACGTGCTGTACTTGTCGATGCAAGTTCAACTACATTTGGTAATGAATGTCTTCGACTTGTTAATATTGTTTTTCAAACAAGTCAAACATTTCCATCGATTATGGGTACATGTGGTAATATTAGTGAATATTTACGAAAAGAACTTTTTAAAAGATATTCTAATGAATATTTTCATATAATTATTGGTCAAAATAATACATTTGGTTTTGCTATTGATGATGATGAATATTTTGCTGAAATAGAACAAGAACAATATCGTGTATTAATCTTTACAACAAAACTAGACAAAAAAGTTACTTTAGGAGTTCATGATGCTAATAGTCAGATGATACTGGAATGGAAATCACTTGTTAAACAATCGAAAAAATAAAAATTATATTTCAATTTTATTTTTATATTAAAAAATTATAAAATTTAATAAAAGACATTAGAAAATGGTTTATCAACTATTTCATCCAACAATATGATGTTAAATTAATATGAGATTAAAGCGAAAAAGACTCTTGCTAAATAAAGAATTTAAAGATTATATAAGAAGATATTTTGTAAATATTAAATAATCAGCATCTATTAAGACTTAGTCTTTTGGGATTTATTGAAATTTTTTTTGATGAGTCAATATACATTTTCAGATAAATTTTGGATAATTTCTTTATGTATGCATGCATTTGTGCTGAAGTTTCGATACAGTAAATAATGCTCAACAAATAAATAAGTTTCCTAGAAAAATAAATCTCAGTTCCCCAAGCACTTTTATTTTCATCTAGTCTACAATACATGAAATCAATGCACTTTTCTATCTGTTGTGAGCGTAAAAAAAGAACGAATCCAAAATACAAAAATAACGTATAATTGTTGAATAGAAATTTTGTTTGTCTGCATATATTCGTTATTAATGATCTGTATTTTGATTTTGATTTTATCGGAAATTAAAAAAGTATGGAGAAAAATTTGCATCAAATTGATGGAATTTATATGGCATGATCAAATTGATGGAATTTATATGGCATGATCAAATTATTATTCTACAAGAAAAATTTTAAAATAAAGTTGCACTCTGATATAGATTTATTTCTTGAATGGATTGATTTTCGAAGTTCATCATGTAAAAGAATTCAAGTTGTTAATATTTTTTTTATTGATGTATTTCATTGTTTAATCTATCTTAGTGTTAATTTAATGGAAAAAAGATAATGATCAATATTTGAGATATATGCAGAATACAAACTTGTTAATTATTTTCCTAGAAAGTATTCGTAGTGAGCTTTAATGATTTTGTTTAAGTAGATAGATTATAGTTAATTGAAGAAATTTCTTTAGACATTTAGATTTGAATACTTCCTAAAAGAATTAGATGAAAATTGTCAAATATGATGGAATCTTCACTCTCTTGATAACAACATATCTGTTTTACAATTTTTAAATTAGCTTGCCAAATGACAAAGTAGATATATCCTCAATCAAATAGATTTCATTTTACCTAAAATATTTTAGAATCGTATTTTTTTTTTCAAATAAAACTGTATACCAAGAGCTGATGAAATAATTCTATTACTCTAAACATAAGTAAATATTTCTTACGTTTTAAAATAACCAATAATATTAATATATTATCCAGCTTCGTTACTGATTCTATTTAACATTTATTTTATAGGCAAAATTTGCCCAAATTCAATTGCATTCCGAACTGTTACTTTATCATTTATTCAATATTTAAGCAGATAACAGTATATGAATAAATGGATAGTGATGATTCATTGAGAATTATACCAAACATTGCTCTACAAACTTAGAGATGCTGTCGTAATATATAACAGCAGACAGTAGGTTAGAATTATCTGTATGCTTCATTATCTTACAAAAAATGTGGTAACCATATCATATCTACTTCAACATAATATTTCCTACTCTTGATAAATATCTAAATTTTTATAAAATATCATGACTTTGTCTAGGTATCTTTCCACATGCTTTTATGATAAGAATATTACTACATAAAAGGATGAAGTGATATATCTATATCGACATTATGTATTACTATTAATAGCTACTATCTCTCGTATAAAAAGCATAAGAGAACTCATAATATCAGCAAACGTTTTCAATTTATATTTTTCCAACTTTTGAGTTTTCTGCAAAAATCGAAAAATGAGTAATATTTTTAGGCGAGTGTTAACATTCGTAACTGATATTACTATTGGTCATAGCATCAGACGTCGACAAAGAAATCGTACTATCAATCAACCTATGACTCATCCTAACTCTCAAAACGAAGACGAATACGAAATTGATGATTTAGCCATACCATCACTATCTCAGTCTACTATCAAATACTATGAACGTGCCAGTCTCATCGATTCAAGTTCAAATACATTTGGTAATCAATGTCTACGTTTGATAAATATTGCCTTTCAGATTAACCAAACATTTCCTTCAATGATGAATACATGTGCTACCATCAGTCAGTATCTCAGGAAACATCTAATGGAACAATATCCTGGAGAATATTTTCATATAATCATCGGTGAAAATAATGAATTTGGTTTCGCTATAAGTGATGGCAACTATTTTGCCGAAATTGAACAACAACAATATCGAGTTGTAATTTTTACAACTAATAAAAATCGAAAAATCGAATATATTCTACATGATGCTAATAGTCAAATGATACTTGAATGGAAATCAACCTTAGCTGAATCATCGAAGAAATAAATATTGTATACATAGAAGATACTGCGTGAAATTTATTTGTTAGTAATCTGTTATTAGTATTATTGCGATATACTTGTCGTTTAAATATGTATTTTGTTTATAAGTGTTAAAAAGAAAACAATCGGATTGTCTAGTTTCTTTTGATCTTATTATAAAATTTGTGTTTTATTAATCAATTCAAGAATTTCATTAGAATGATTTATTTTAGATAATCTACTGAAAGACAAATCAATTGTTTGAGATTTCCGATAGTCAGAGATTTAGTAGCAATTATGTTTGATCTTTAACAAAAAAATATACATTCAGTTGCAAACGTAGCTGCGAGCAAATCATCTTCTCTAATGCAGATAGTCGACGAAAAACAATGGCATATATACGACAGTATTATTATCTTTTATTTGAGTTAGATTGTTTGACATTTCTCGACTACAGTCTTGGAAAACGTGCACTTGAAAAATATGCTTGATCATCATTCTCAATTTTATCTATTCTATTAATAAATGAAGAAGCAGAACCGAATATTCTGTAATAGGATGTTTACGTCAAATCCTTTTGTACTATGATATTCTTTGTGACAAAATTTTCTTAATTATTATTTTTTCTAATTGTTCCGAATGAAATTTATCCGTATTCGAAATAAAGAAAAATTTTTACAATATAAACTAACTGTTTGATTGCAGAAAAGTCAGCATTTATAATATATGTAAAGGTGTAAAATTTATACATTATTTAAGAGTATTATCTTTTTTTTTTAATATGCTTAGTAATTTCTATTATTGATGGCAAACAATGATTTGTCAGAGCATTGTTACTTAGAATATACGAAAAGTATCAAGATTTTCACAAAAGCAATTTAGAAGCAAATTATTCGAGATTTGATTTCATCAAATGTTCAAAGTAGTTGTTCTGATTATTTGTACACAATTGTATTCACTCTAACTATTTATTGAAATTTTTTTAGTTACCCTGTTAATCAAATTCATGGTTTTGGTTACAGCACGATGCAAAATTTGTCAGATACTGTTTATCAGATCTATCAACTAAAAATTACATGGTACAAGGGTTGGAAATTCGATGATTGACGAATAGTATTGATATCTTTCGATTCAAGAGATCTTTATGCACATGTAGTTTTGCATTATCATGATGAAGTCGTATATCATATATACCAAATGTTGCTCTTTTCTACTGAATCCCTCTGATGGAAAGTTCCGACCAATTTTCAATTTAATAATGATGATTGATGACTTTTTCTCTCGTTATATTCCTTGCTAGGACTTAGCCAAATTTTCTTGACACAGTCGAACCTATTTAGCTCATTGAGTATTATCCATTAAGCTGATCATTCAGCAGCTAGTGGTAATATCTTTTAAATTACAGATGGTCACAATTAATTCATTCAATGATATTACAACTGGCATCAGTCTTCATTTGTATTTCATCAAATGGTAAAATGGAGGTCATCATTAATTTGGCAAGAAATTTCTCCAATATTTTCAGAGGTTGTCTCAGTTGTAAGTTGACCATGTCATAGTTGATCTTCTATATCTTCTTAAACCCATTTTGACCATTTAGCAACTGTATGATAAGATGGAGCTTGATCGCCAAAAACAGAATGGAAATCATTATGAATTGATTTCGGTTAAATGCTAAGTGTAATATGCACTTTAATGCAGACACAAAAATTTTTCTTATTCATCTAAAATTAACGGTGCATAGTTGAAGTGAGCTTTAAGGTTTGAACAGTTACATTTTATTGTTTTATTTACTGGAGAACGAAAAGTTAAACAAATGCTTCGAAGGAGTATTGTATTACTAATTGTCCCAAATGGTTCAGCAAGATTAATGTGTAATCATCTTCAAAATTTGGTGATGTGGTAAATCAACATCGTGGCACAGATACAATGAGTGAGTACACATGCGTACTCTATCGTTAAAAATGATGTAAAAATAATCTACTCATTTTAGTGTAATTCAAAATTTATCAAAAAATGAGGCAGTATTTACAATATGACTAATTTTTTTTATATATGGTTTCATGTGATTGCACCATAACGGCATTACCTGTAGAGATAAAATGACGTATTTATGTAAACATGTTAAATGTATATAACTTCTATAAATATTTTACGAAAAATACCAGATATCAAAGTAATAAAAAAACTTATAAATAAAAATTTTAATTAATGTGTGTTTGCGTGGAAAAACTAATTAGTATTACATCTGAACAATCATTAGATTTTGTTAATCATACCATTATGGGTAATAATATCAATCATAAACGAAAAACATGTAAAACAAACTGTATTTTGTACAAATATGGTATTCGAAAGATACAGGAGAAAGGTATTATGGGTGTAGCAATACCAAAACTCTCTCAATTGCATATTCTACGACACGAACGTGCTAAACTTATCGATTCAAATACAATCACATTTGGCAATGAATGTGTACGACTGGTAAACATTGTTTTTCAAGCAAGTCAAATATTTCCTACAATTATGGGTACATATGATAATATCAAACATTATTTACGAGAAGAACTCATTCGACAATATCCTAATAAACATTTTCATATAATTATTGGTAAAAATGATGGGTTTAGTTTTGCAATTAGTGATTGTGATCATTTTGCTCAAATCAAACAAGAACAATATCAAGTATTGATCTTCTCAACTGAATCACACAAAACTATAAAATATGATACTCATGATGCTAATAATCAAATGCAATTGCAATGGACATCAGTTGTAATTAAACGCATAGATAACTAATACTTGTATATAATAATCTAATTGTAAATATATTTTGGAAAATTAACTATATTCAGGAATCAAGCGAGCTATTTTTTTGCTGCATTATGTCTCATTTTGATTGCCAGATACTAATTTTCAATGTAAAAAATCATTCTTGATTATGATCTAGCATATTGTATAAGAGATATGAACATTTATACATTTGAAAATACTCAGATTAAAACCTTTCATCTTCATCTTACATAGGCACTATCTCTAGTCACTGAAAGTAGTTTATATTTTTTATGTTTTTGGAAATTAAAGAAAAACATAATATCATTTTAGTTTTAATGAGATACGTCGAATATTTTCTGTATTTTTCATAATATCTGAGAATGTTGAAACGACGAGGATTTGAGATAGATAGTATATGAACTATTAAAGCAAATGAAAGTGTGTTTTTTATTCATTCTTACTTTCATGTCTATGACTTATATTTTCGCAACTCATAGTTATATACGAATATTCAGAAGAAAATCATTTCAATTGAATATCCAGCGATTGTTTGTAATGTTATAATGCAGCTCCTGATAAATAAGTTCAAGATTATTATAAGAATAAGCCATATCTTGATAATTTTCTGTGAATACTTTCTTTCTATAGTTTGATTATTCTGTTAAATCGCTCAAGTACTCGATCATAATTTTCCTTGTTTCGATATACTTCGCCGATAGCATTGCATATATCACTAATATATATATAATTAGGTGGATTTATCTGAGAATTAATTTGCAAAATCTTTTGAAACTATTTATTGTTTTCATACTATGTACCAACTATTATAATTACTTGAAATTCTTTGAGCCATAAATTCATTATTTTGATTCTAAAAATCTTAAAATATCTGATACTAGAATATAGATAATCTGGAACGATTAAAATCATATACACATCAGATGTAGATATTTGAATATTTTGCCTAGACCATTTATTGATATTTCAATACTTTACTTTATTGGAATTATATCAAATAAAAAAATTAATTCGAATAATGTACATGATAGGTTCTAATCTCAAACAAGAAAGACTTAAGATGCCGAATATATGTATTATAGACATATTTCTTTAACTATATTCTCTGAAGTGATCAGTTTGAGTGCTTGTTAAACGATATTAAAAGACACTTCTGTCATATGTATAGGCTTATTAAGATTTTTCTCTTGAATATATTTGGTGTTTATAAACATTTATCAAGTTCCAAGATATTAGACAACAAACTTGAGCTTTATTTTTATTTTTTATGATAGAAAAAAATATATATGCGCACATTCAAAGTCCTACAACTAAATAACTAATATAATCCTTTTACCACACAAAACTATTGAATTTTTATGACGATTTTGATATAGAACAGGAGTACATTAGAAGTAGCGTCTCCATTCTATACAAATCTATTATATATTTGATACATCTCAATTCAAACGAGATCAAACTATATAGTATTTCTAGATCCTTTTCTGAAATATGAAAAAGCACGTTATTCATATTTTTATTCTCATTTTCTAATAACAATACCATTAATATACACATAAACAATATTTCATTCTAAGTTTATGAGTTTTTTTTTCAATACGCAATATTGATTAAATAAGAACGTTGTTGCATAAATTTTAACGGCAAATACTAAAGTAAGAGTTTAGTAATTAACTTCTGAAAAATTTGCTCTGATCAAAACTTGTTACAAGGAGAAACAAATCTTCAACATTACATTCATTAAAATGCGAGTATTCAATGAATACAATCAAGGATTCTTGATGGACAAAATAACATGGTTAATATTTAATATATCCTGTATAAAAAGATCTTCTATCATCTATCTATTCACTCATGCGGCTCATCTGACGGAGCTGAGCACAATTTACAGGAAATGTAATAAATGCTTGCTTGTGTTGAATGAAATTTTTGTCGTTTTCGACACTACAACTTGCATAAAAGGAAAATCGACGTCTTGAACAAACTTGAACCAGTTATTACTTTTAAGATTATCCAAGTGTGTATCATGACTAACTGAAAACATCATCGTCTCGATTATCAACTTTCGATTACTTAGATATTATAAGTGATTTGCAATATATTTCTTATAACAAGTTAGACATTCATATCAAATTTTTTGATAAATAATTTTGTCAGAAATATTTGTATATTTTTATTGTACAGAAACCTCATGAAGTTAGTAATGAATGTTTGTTTCATTTAATTTAGACAATAAAAATATCTATGGCACATATAAAACAATATCATAACATACTTTTACGTTTGATAGACTTTAACTGCCGCTATATAAACTAGTTATATTTTTTGACGAATAAAATTTAATGGGAAAATTTTAGAGTATCTAGCGTTTTTTTAACAAATAGTATATCAGCTTTCATACTTCGATAAATATATGTTGCACTAATTAATATTTATAGCTCATTGATAAATGCATATATTTGTCATACAACATCATACTCGACATGATGAATCAATTATTCTACAATACTCATCTGACCTATATGAGATAATGACGTTATCATGATATGTGTCATTAAAGTAACACAATGATAACAAGGAGGTAAACTACATATAAAAACATTTAGAAATCATAGCAGTTCTCATTCAACTTTTATTTGTCGATTTTTTCATTCAATTTATATAAACATGAGTGCTATTGTCGTTGAAATTTTTGGTAGACTCGCAATGGAAATTGTTGGTGCACTTATCGCAGGCGCAATTCAATCAGCTGGACGAGAACGTCGTTCAAAAAAAACAATCTCATCTTCTCGAAACCAAAATCGATCATTGACATTACCATCGTCATTGTCAGTTCAACATAGTCGTGCAGTACTTATTGCATCAAGTACTATTACTTTTGGTAATGATTGTGAACGTCTTATTAATATAGCTTTTCAAACAAGTCAAACATTTCCTAAAATGATGGATAAATATGTTGATGTTGATCAATATTTACGTAAAGAATTGGCTAAACATTATCCTAATGAACATTTTCATATTATTATTGGTGAAAATAAAAAATTTGGTTTTTCGGTTGATGATAGTCAATACTTTGCTGAAATTGAACAAGAACGATACCGTATATTAATCTTTACAACAAAACAAAATTCTCAGATAAAATTAGATGGTCATGATGCTAATAGTCAAATGTTATTTGTATGGAATTGAAATTTTATTATTTTTTTTTACAGAAGAAAAAAAATAAAATAGAAATATTTAATAAACAAGTTTATTTAATAGATAATATTTGGATTTGTTTGTCCACTAGCATTATCAAGAACAGTTGCTGTTCCACTACCTTGTTGACTAGGTGTATCTCCACCGAATTTTTCTGCTTGTAAATCTGAATCTTTCTTCGGTGACTTTGTGTCATTAAGAAGTTCTTTATCTTTGCTTGTCAATTTATTGTTAGCTGCTTCTTGATAATGTTGATTAACAGCACCGTCCATCTATATATAATCAATTGTATATAGTAATAAATGTAAATGTATAATATTCATGTTTTACTTACAATGTATAGATACGTATATGATTGTGTACAATACAAGAAAATGAAGTATATTTAATGAAATGAAACAATGTTTCTACTGTGATTTATATGGGCAGTTTTTTTTCTCGGTTGTTCTCGTGCGCGTGATGATTTTTCTTTGTTTGCTTGTAAAATGGAAAGAAAGAGAATAAACTCTTTCACCGAGAGTTTTTTTATATTTTTTTTCGAGTTCTTCGATAAAAAGAAGGTATGTTGGCATGAGATACACATCAATTTCACCTTATTCTTTTTCTTTTTCTATTATTGTTCCTTTCAAGATATAATAATCATAGAAAAAAGGTTAAAAAAACAAAACTTCAATAATGAATCAATCGATCAAATAAATGATGTAATCGAATGTCTATTTTAAATAAATTTTTACTTTCACTATCAACTCAATAACCCAATATGAATATTACGAAAAAATTTAACTGTTCGTAAAACTCTCGTAATTGTTTATAATGTTGAATTGCGTCAGTTTATTTTTTGAATACGTAATGCAAAATTAACTGCATTGCATAAATAACAAATGATGAAAATATAAAATATAACGTCTTTTAACCTTATATATTCAATATTAACCTATAAGAAACACGGAGAAATTTTCTAAGTAAACACTGGAAGAACTTATTATTATTTACATCGTCTATGTACAAAATTCTTGAATCTAAAATAAAAATCTAGCCAGCAACTAAAATAGATGGTTATAAAAAGAATATTTACTTGTAAAAGTCCATTGGGCATTGCTTTAGCATTGATAAAATTTCTTTATCTGAATTAGTGTTAATAGCACTAAAAGAAAGAATTAAGCAAAACTCATTATGTTGTTATTTTTCGTATTCTTGAAAAATATTCTTAGTTATTTCAAAAAAGTTCGAAATATATAAATAATCAGAAATATATTGTTCTCAATGTAGATAATAAGTAGGTCCGATTAAAGGTATAACGAAACAAACTGTATTCAGAGTAATACCAATATTCAAGAAAAGAGTATACGAATGATATCGATTGCACCTATTGTACCAGTCTATTTAGAGCTTTTTTCTTGTGGCAATATTGTTATTCTTTTCCATGAATAATCTGTAAATGAAGTACTTTAAATGATTTTTCGATGAGTTATTTGAGCAAAAATTTGAAAAGTTGCTTCTCACACACTTTTTTCAAGACATTTTTCAGAACGTCAACAAACTCGTATCTTTGATTAAGTTCTTAATTGGAATAGTTTTATACCTAAATAGATATTCTAGAAAAACAGCTACTATTATCTATTGGAATTATAGAGTTCTATGGAATTATCGATCATTTTTAGACAGTAGAACTTTTAATTACAGTTGTGTTTTGAAATAATAATGATATAATCATAATTCATTACGATTGGTATGATCGAATCTATTCCAGGACGACTATTACAGCAGTTGTAAACGATCGCATTTTGTGTATAATACATTATTTATAATTGCATACACTTGAATTTATCGTCAATTGTTTATAGATAACCTTACCATTCCGACTGCTTCATCTTCGTTTGTCTCAGAATAAATAAATAGCTAATTTTTGAAACTATCTCTTATTTTCACTACAACCCTTGCCATTAAGATTTGATTTTCAGATAGATTTACAGAGAGAAAAACCATTTATTTTTTGGATGTGTAGCTCTAACATTATTTCGTCGTTTAGCTCAACCTAAACTAAGAAGAAGACGTTTATTGTTTGGTAAATAGACTTTTCCATAATTTCTAAATTCCGATAGACTTAAATAAAGAAGAAAAAGTAACGAGTGTATCACATCGAATAATCGTACTTTACATTTCAACTAAATCGAGAGAAAATCTACTGTTCATAAATTGTAATTATGTTTGAACTTAATATTTTCGTTTTATACATTATATGATTAATTCTATTACTTCGTTGTTAATACATTTTAACTATGATTCTCTATAATATAATAGAATGGATAAAAGTTTAATTTCATACGTTATTTCCTTGTATGAATTTTAGAGAACACATTAATTGAAGTCAAACTAACACCGTCATTGTTTCTCTGAATCTGCTCACCAAACATGCAATAATGTTAAGCAATTTCTTATTATTAAGATAAAAATAAAACTCCGTAGATATGCCTCAAATCATGACTAACTTATGTTCCTATACAGTAATATACGATAGTCATGTACGATAGAGCATAATACCAATTTATACATGTTTGACTTCGTATATGTTCTTTGTATGTAGTAGTAGTAAACGACAATCGTTCTTTGTGGTATTTTCGGATACATGGCTATTTACAGCTGTACTATTTTCAACTGAATATACATAAAAATTATTCTTAAATGATATCTGACAAAATATATTTATTCAACAATAGAAAGACAAAAAAATAATAATAATAATAATAATTGTTTTTTTTATTCATTATTTATTCTATTAATCAATTGTTGTTGTTGATGATGAATCAAATTCATGTATTGTTGATTGTGCTGTTGGATTTGTTGCTGATATTTGTTGTTGAGATAATTCTTTTTCCTTAAGTTGTTGTTGACCTTCACGTAAACTAGTTATTTTATTTAAAATATCTTTAGCTGCATTTTTAACTTCGGGAAATTCTAAACATTTTCTAGCATATGAATATGCTTGATCATATTGACGTTTTTTAACATGATAATTAGCCAAAAATTCAGCAGCATGAGAAAATTCAGTAAAATTTTTTACCTAAAATAAAATAAAAAAATTTTCTCTTAATAAATTAGTTTTATTTTTTTTTATATACTTGTCGTAATTCTTGTGTACGAATAAATTCCATATAAGCACGTGCTGCTGTTTCTTCATCTTTTAAATGATCACATACACTGAAAAAAAAGAAATAAACAAACATATCACATTAAATTATTTAAATATTTTACTGTGCATATTTTGCAAGTGCATTTCCTTCAATATCACCAACACAATATGAACGCCAATAACATTTTTTAGCTTCATGTAATTTTTGTGTTCGTTCATAAACTTCACCAAGTGCATTTGAATAACGTGAATCATTTGGTCTATATACATAAATAAAAATATCAATTGACAAAATTAAACATATTCAATTTACTTTAGAGCAAAAGCTTCTTTAAAATAATATAAAGCATAATTGTACATTTTTATAATTTCGTATGTTTCACCAAGACCATACCAAGCACGATGATCTCTACGATTAAGATCTAAATAGAAAAAAAGATTTTCTATAAAAATTTCTTTTTATTAGATTATTTTATTTACCTAATGCTTCTCGATAAGCATTAATAGCTGCTGCATGATTTTTTCCTTCAACAAATTCATGACCTAATAATATCCATGCAGCTGGATAATCAGGATTCATACGTAAAGCACGAGTAAAATATTGTATAGCACGAGCATGATCATTACGTATACTATAAAAATTACCTATTAAAAAAAAAAGAAACACATAAAATAAATGTTATAAAAGAATGCTTTAAATAATTTTACCAATAACAATACATGTTTCAAAGCGATATTTTTCAATTTCAATACATTTTTGTGCTAATCCAGCTAATGCATGATAATCTTCCTTGAAATTTATATAATTAAATTAAATATTTATATATATATAGATGTATCTTACAAGAACAAAAAGAATATTGGAAAATATATCCATTGAATCAAGATTAAATGGATCAATAGTTCGTGCATCTTCACAACATGTTCGTGCTAATTGTAATTCTAAAATAAACGAAAAATTTTATAAATAAAAAAAAACTAAAGAAAGAATTCATTTTTAAATTAATTAACCAGCTCCTGTTTCATAAGCTTTAGCTTGTAATAAAAGAATATATGTTGAATTTTGAAAGCCAATTTGTGTTAATTCTTTACAAATATATACACATAATTCCGGTTTATGTAATTCGACATAACATCGAGCATAAAATACATTTCGTATCCAATGTTTAGGCAAATCCAAACTATGAAGCTAAAATATGAAAATAATAATAGAAAAATAAAATCTTATTTTTTTGAAAAGTAAACCTTTTGTTCACTATCAATAAGTAGACCAAGATCTTCCCATGCTGACCAAAGATGAGGTACTGCTTTAACTGTACGTACAAAATAAGGTAATGCTTCATTAAGTAAACCTAATCGTTTTAGTACAAGTGCATAACTAAATAAATACAAACAATAGTTTCAAAAAAAATAACATTGCTATAAAAATAAACTTACACATAACAACTATAACCATTTAATGGTTGACTTTTTTCACTAGTTGTCAATTCTGTACGAAGACGTATAAGCCATGCATTATCGAGTGATGCTTTAGCTATTCAAAGAAAAAAGATAATAACATCAGTTAATTTCAAAAAAAAACAAACTCTTACTTGTTGCTTGCCGTTGATTACTAGCTGTATCGGCTATAAATAAAAGACAGGAAACTTTATTTTAATGAAACAAAAAAAAGAAGAATTAAACTTACGAAATACATCAACAAAATCATCACAACGATGTTTTAGACCATCCTAGGAAAAAAAATTTAATAAATACATAACAAAAAATAGCATTGACATACTAGATATGATGCATACAGACGAAGAAAAAAACCATATCCACTTGTACAATTTCTTAAATGATGTGCACATCGAGTGTATTCACGAAGATCAAAATAACTTTTTGCCATTAAATATAAACTTGATGATGTACCTAATTCCTATAACATAGAACAATTCTATCCTTTTTCTTTTGCATCGTTAAATCAATTAAAAATGCTAATTGATGTAGGAAATCAAAAGATTATCTTGTCTAGATTATAACAAGGCAAGTTCTTTCGTTTTGAATTGTCGTGCATTCTACCCTGAAGATATTTCCTATAAAAAAATCTTCTACTCTATCTGATCAAAATTTCGAAATCATTTTAATATCTAGTGTTCGTATATAATTTGTACAGTTTCATAGCAATGTTACATCACAGTAGTTGATTATTTATATAAAGACAAAGTATGTTCGTCAATCACATTAAATTCTTGATAAGAAATATTGATTACACATGAAAATCAGAAAAGGTATAAGAAAAACAGCAGTAAAAGAACCAAAATTAACATGAGTTTTTAATTTCATCTATTGTGATCGTCCTTAATACCAACGATACTCGCTAAAAAATATTTCTCGGATGACTGATTGAAGAAGAAAATAAGTAGAATAGGACAGTTCTGCAACACTGTTGGGATTCACCTGCCCGATTCCACAATCAGTAATGTTTGAATGTTTTCAAATATATTCATTTTTCCAAATTGTAATTTATATTGAGGTACAGAAGTTAGAATAGGTTCGATCATGATCGAGCAATTTATTGTACGTAATAACAAGCTGTAGACATAAAAAAGCAATTAATGCTATGTTAAGATAAATTCGTTTCTGTAAAAACTTCATTTACAGATGATGATAAAGAATATGTTAAAGTGATTGAATAACGTAAAAACGATAGTGAATTATCAAAAAAGGTGGAAATGTATTATCATGGTAAAAGAATAAGTATCAATATGACTTACTCGTGCTGAAACATTCAAATTGATTCCATCGTCTAATTCATTATCACCATTTTCATTCGATGCAGATCCTAAAGTAATACATTGAAGCATTTCACAACACCTAAAGAAAAATATTCCTCAAAATTGATTAAGTCAAATTTTATCTTAAATTTACCATTTTCTACTATGTACAAGTCCGACAAGATCCAATTCAGGTATTGCTTTTCGTAGATCAGATACTACTGTTTTTGGATCAAATTGAAGATAATTAACATCACGTTGTTCATCAAATGATATTGATAATTGATTCATTATTTAATATATATATAGATTTCTTTTCTTATCTCAAAAAATATCTTTTTGTTGTCAAAAAAAATAAAACAAATAAAGTTATAAAATAAACAAGTAATTAACCTTTCAAAAGTGTTTATTCAATATATAGAAATATAACAAAAAAAAATATAAAATTTTTGATATATGTATTGAATATGTAACTACTGTTGCCTGAGTCGACTAGAAAGAACTCTACTTAATCTAATTGTTTATATATTAAATGGATTTGTTGAATTAAATCCTTCTTTTTTATTACTTGATATTGGTGATAATAAAATTGGATTTAATAAATTTTTTATTGTATCACGTCGTTCACGTTCAGTTATTGGTTGTTGTTTTTTATTATTATTGTTATTATTTGTTACTAAACGTGTTTTATATGTATTTAATAAATCTATATTTAATTGTGGAACTATCTGATGTAAAACAAAATCAAGTTGTTCACCATATTGATTATACCATAATTCATATATATGGCCAATTAATGATATAAGATTTGTATTAACACCTTCATTTTCACTATGTGTTTCAAGTGCTTTAAGTAAACATTGAAATAAAGATTTTATATCAATTAGTAAAGATGAATTAATATGTTTATCAATAATATCTGTATAAAGTTTTGTTATTGGAAGTATAATAGGTAAAATTCGATTAATACAATATGCATCCGGAAATGTTAAACATTCAAATAAAATTTGTATAATACTACTAAAAAGACGTAGAGCCAATTGAGAATCTAAATAATAAATTATATAATTAATATTTTTTTATATTAATTACTGATTTAAAAATAATTAAATCTACTGATTTATTATGAAGACAAAATATATAATCAATGAATGAACTTACTTTGTCGAGACATTTTAATCATATATAGAAAAAGTTCACTATAATCCATTTTTTCTTGAGAATTATTTAATTTATTATTTATATTGTTATTTGTACCTTGTTCATCCCATTCATCAATTTGATCTAAATCTCCATTTGTTTCTTCACACATACTTTCACTATTATGTTGTTTATTCTTTTTTTTATTAGCATTAATCAATGTAAAATTTGATTGTCCTGGTATTGTTTTAAATATAAAATATCTTATAATATCATTAAAATCTCGTGTTATTAAAACACAAACACATTCTTCAATAACTTCATCTGAACATTCACCTTGTGGTTGATTATTTGTTGTTGTTGTTGTTGTTGTTAATAAATTTTTCCATATAATTGTTAAACGTTGTTGAATATAAGGTAAAAAAATATCAAGAAATGTAAGAAATAATTCATTTATTATTTCTTTATCTATTGTTATTATTGAACAATAACATTCAATAAATAAACGACAAAATTGTCTTAAAACAATACGTAAACGAAATGATGGTAATGTATTAAAATTTTCAAAAAGAATTTTTTGTAAAAATATTCTTACAAAATAATTCTCATTATTTAATTTTAAATAGTATAAATCAATATCATGAGCAAAATATATTCCATTTATTTGATAACATATATCAAATAAACGATGAAGATAATCACGAAGATCTTGATTATCATTTATAGAATTTGATATTGATGAAGAACGATTTAAATTTACTGGAAGACTTGAAGGTGTAGTACTAATTAATAAAATAGAAATATAATTAAATTATTATTTCATTTTCTATAATTTAAATATTAGTTCAAAATAAAGATTGATTAGTCGAGATTATACCATATATAAAATCTTATATAAATGTCTTCCTCCATTTCTAGCAATTATAATTTAAATATATTTAGAATAGTGTTCAAAAAATTTGATACTCTCTATTTTATATACCTGAAAAATTGTTTTAACATAGACAAGAAAAGCCATGCCCATTTGAGGTACGGATCGAAAAACCAAGCACGTTCAGATTGCACAGTTCTCAATTGCTTTCATGCATATCCGCAGTACGTTTTTAGTAATGAAGGTGCTGTTCGCACAAGTTGCCCTCGAAAAAATATTAGCAAAAAAATGAGTGATGCTACACGAATAGTAATTGCAAATAACTGTCATTCAACATTCGAATATATAGGATATGCTTTAGACATGCATTCATCAACAATCAATTCAATTATGTATGACTCGAGGTTGCTAGTCTGCTACATCGTCCGCCAAGCGAGACTAAAAATTGAAACTTTATGCTAGTCTGATTTGTCCATAAAATATTGGATCTGATCAGAATAAAATGGTTGGCCTGGGTTTCACATAGTATATATTTTCCTAATATTAGACAAATTTATTCGATTCTAGCAATGAGTGCTGCCAGATAACGTCATGTTTAGTATTACAGAACATACATTAATTGATAAATTTCTTTGAATTGAAAACAATTGAATAATATACTTTACATTTCTACTGTTGAAAAATGAGTAATCAAATGTATATGTCCTTGCTTGTAGGTACTAATACTTCTTATTCTGTACATTTTCTTTTATCTCTTCATTGTATGCCTGTACACATGTGGGTTTTGTTATTGTAATTACATTTTTTCCGATTATGTGAAACAGTGTTGAGATAATCAAAAACATTTTGATAAATCAAGCATTTGTTGTATAACAAATAGTTATGATTTATCTTCTTCTTATAAATTTGCTATTTCGTGTGAGAATCCGTTAACATACTATCTTTATCAAAATAAGTTAAGTAGATAACTGGAATTAGGATTCTACATTAATATATTAACCTACATCAAGAATATAAGCTGATTCTGCTCGAAAAGCTCCGAAATATGGTAGAAATTTGGAGACATGAACAAGAATTCAGCCCCCACTTCGAATAGGTTCTAATGAGAAGCAGAAAAATCTGGTTTGTAAACTCGATCGCCAAATTTTTGCTTCCGAACTTCAAGCATTTCTCAAAACATTCGGTTCGAAAACGACGTTTTTTCTAATGACACCCTCCCGAAAATTCACGATTTTGGTTTCTGAAATGATTGACCTGATCATACATTGTTAAAGAGTTTTGTGTATTCAAAACATCAGAAACATAAATTGGCCTAGTTTCGCAGCTCTGGTATGGCTATATGAAGATCAATTCCGTCCTGAATTGACACAGTCTCTGATAATTCATTATAGTTTGATCAAACAATCTGTTAGCAACTGATGAAATATATCAACAGATTATTGTCACAAATCTTCAAAACTATATCAGAATGAAGACAAACAAGCGGCGTTCCAAATGTTATTCTTTATGAAAATAAGATTAGATTACACTAAACTTATATTGCAAAAGAATTATTAATAGAAAAATATACAGAACTATATTCAAATCCTTCTTATTTCCAAAATATAGAAAACAATCACATAAATTTCAGTCCAACAATGACAACATAATCTTAATTGCTTTCAAACAATATATTAACAATCTTATAAAAGACAACTTCAAAAATTATTCTATTCAAATATATTGATGCTTAAAATTAATACTTTAAAAAATACACTAGTACTATCCTTGGAATATGTACCTAACAATTGGCAAAAAAAACTTTTTTTTTTAATATCTTATATACAAAGATGAAAATAATTAAAATTTCTCTTACGTTGATGCAATTGTTGCTTTTGCCATATTATTACTTTCATATGTACCTAAATATAACTGTTTTTCTGTATTACTATATGTTAAATTTGCTTTTAATATATCATAATATGGATTAATATCTCGATCATGTAATTGATTACAAAATTGTGTTATTTTTATTATATAATCAACTAAAATTGGTCGAAGACATATACAAATTTTTTCATGTAAATTATTATCTATTTGTTGTTGTTTTGAATAACGTAATAATAAACATAAACAATGTAATGCAAGCATTAAATTTCTTCGTCGATAATATATTATTTTCATATTATTAATATCATTTGAACATAAATCAAGATAATCAATAAATTCTTTTAATGTATCAACATTTAATGATATATTTAATATTTCATAAATTGGTTTAATAAGTTCATAAAAATCTTCTATTACTATTGTTGTTGGTTGATGAATTAATTTATAATAAAATAATATTTGTATTGAATCAAGTAATTTTAATGTTGAACATGATAATTCATCAATAATAATTGTTAAAGAATTTTTTGTTAATTGAAATTCATTTTTATAAAGTTGACATAGAAATGGAAATAATTCAGAATAATAATCAATTATTTTCATTGGAAAATTTTTACATAAATAAAGAAATGCATTTGATGATTGTGTTTGCATGGTTTCAGATTCATTTAAATTTATTCTATCTATATTAAAAGAAAAATTATTTAAGAGAAAAACTAAAACAAAAATGTTTCTTTTTTTACTAATTGATTGTTGTTGATATAATTGAAATGTTGTTAATAGACGTTGAATTATTTTTATAGCTAATGTTTCATCATTTTGTGTAAGAAAAAACATACATGAAAGTAAATTTAATATATGTCCATGAATATGTTCACTTAAATTTGGTGTAAATTCTAATAAAATTTTTAATGTACGTAAAAAATCTTCTGTTATAAAAATATTTTTTATTGCTGCTATTGATGAAGATAATAATTCTTTACGTATTATAAATAAAACATGATCAAGTAATAAATAAAATGCTTCCCATTCAATTATTAAATATATTGAATATAATGATGTTGATGATAAATTTGAAGTTTTATTTGGTGTACGTTGAATAAGAGATTCAAGATAGATAAAAAGTTTTTCAACAATTGATTTTAAATATAATAAATTTCTTTCAATATCTATTAAATAATTAAAAGAAAAGAAAATAAACAATTTTTAGAGTAATTATTTGTATAATCTTAGTTTTCTAAAATGAAGATTGAATACTGAAGAATTATATGATAATCTTAATGTTATCTTTCATTAATATATTCAATTCTAGTTGATTCTTAAGGATACATCGCTCTTTTTTGACCATTTCTGAATCTCAAAGACAGTAAGACTGATCGGGCTGAAATTTTCACCACAGATAGAGCACCTAAATTGATGATACACGCGTTCGAGGAAAATTTACAAAAGAAGCCTTCATTGATTCTTTTGAAAAATCTCATTTTCTTTTTTTTATATCGAACACATCCGAAGGTTTTCTGGAAAACCAGTATCCTGACCTTTTTGAACGCTATAACTTCGGATGAAAATAGCGATTCTATGCAGTATCTGTTATGAGGACTACTTTTTACCTGTTATTATTGGAAAAAATTTTAGCACTTTTGAGTGTACTAACCTCTCGTAAAAATCAAATAAAAAATTGATGACAGATCGAATTGAGCTCATTCAAGGGTAGATCGAAACAATATATCCAATCTATCTTTAGAGGACATAAACAAAAGAGAACATTTTTTTTCATTTTATCAAAAAGCAGAGGAGAGTACCCTTAACATCCGTTTTTTCCTAAATTTTTATCAATTATTCACATATGCAGTATATTTATAATGCATTTAATAGAAATTCTCAGATACTACGAATTAGATAGAAAAAAAAAATTAACTCTATGATCTTTTTACACTATTTTTACTATGAAATAAGTTATTAATATAAACTAACCTGGACCTGTTCCAGTAAAAAATAAACTAATAAATGATTTTATTAATTTTTGTAATTCACTTCTATATTGTGAAAAAAATTTCCAAAAAAATTGTTCTTCACTATCATATTCAAATAAAGCATAAATAAAACATTGTTGATTATGTATATATTGTTTTTTAAATGAATCATTTTCATTATCAATAAATACTGTTGTTGTTGTTGATGGAAAATGAATACGATGTAATGATTGTTTTAAATTAAAAATTAATTTTAAACAAAATTCTTCATTTAATAATAATAATGGTTGTCGAATAAGAAAATAGTTTAATGATTGATAAGAATTTAATGATAATAAATGAAATGGATGTTGATTAAGTAAAAGAAGAAATTGTAAAAATGAATGTGTACGTTCATTAATAAATGTTAAAAAATCATTATCATCAATAGATTTTGTTGTTAATTGTTGAAATAATTGTAAGAAATAATTTGATAATTTAAGAAGAAATTGACCAAGCATTTTTAAACAATTTATATGATCATTTGTTACTATAGTACGTAATTGTTCAATTGAATCCTAAAATATAAAATTTGAAGAATAGTATTTTAAATAGATTGCATATGATGGAATAATTGAGTATTTATTTGTTTACAGTTTATTCGATAATAATAAATCGTTTTTAATGGAATTAAATCTTATAATTTTGAACTTTTTGAGAAAGTATACGATGTCAAATTTCATACAAGAATGACGAAAAAAGTCTCAGAAAGTTGTTCTGAAAATTCTTATTTTATAAGACTGAAAGTGAAGTACAATGTGATAGTAAAATATCTAATTTTTAATAATCTTGCATCTTTTGCAATATTTATTTTTCAATAAAATTCTCTTTTCAGTCTTGTTTAAGTTCCAAAAAATTTATATAAGATAATCGAATACATTTATGATAAAATATTTAAACATTAGAATAGAATTTCTGAGCTCTCAGTATAATCATGTTATAGTTTAAAGTAAATTATCTTTTTTTCCTATAGAGATACAGAATATTTCTTGAAAAGAGTTTTTCTCTTAAGAATAATTTTATTTGTTTATTTGTTATTAATCAAAAAAATGAATTGAAGCATTATTTTGCTTTTTTCGATTGAACAGAAGGCTTGCTCAGAACTTTTTCGTTCTTTAAGATCGAATGCTCGTTTCAAGGAACATTTATCGTAAGTTGTCATTATATACTAACATATTGATTAAAAATTTACGGAATGGTTCGATTAGATATCCTAATGTTGTGCTTAGCACTATCATTCTGAAAAAACAAAAATTCACGCTATATTTATGAATGGGCAAACTTTTAAAAAAAAAAATGGTCGGTAAAATATTTGAAAATTTTATACAACTTGCTGTATCTTCTGATAAGCAGTTCTTTTTCAATCTATGTTCTATTAGATCCTCAAAGTCTAGACAAGTATTGATTTTTGCGTAAACAGCTTTATTACGTCTTCTATAGCTTTTTTTTCTCATATCCTTTGAAAGTGATAGTTGACTTATAAGGATAAATACTTACTGTTGGACTTATCAAAAGTCGATAGAATATTTCTAATGTATTATCACCAAGTAAATAATTAATAAAAATTTTTTCTTGTTGACAATTTAATGCAGCTGATGGTAATGAAGCAATACGTTTATTTCTTTGTTGTTGTTGTTGTTGTAATTGTTTACGTGCTAAACGTTTATTAACAAGACTTAATAAACATTGAAATGATGCATAACGTAATTTAACTGAATTTAATTGAAAATATTTTAAAAATAATTCACAAAGAAATAATTCATATTGTTCAAAATGATTATATTCAACCCATATAAGAAAACTATTTACAGTTAATAAACATGTTTGTGTTAAATTTTCATATTGTTGATAAATATTTATAAGTTCATTTGATATACGAATTAAACATGATAAAATTTCATTTAAACGTTTTTGTATATGATTTAATATTTGTCGACGACGTTGTGATTGAATTGATTGTGTATATATTGTTAATTCTTCATTTAAAAATCTATATATAAGTAAAATAAGTTCAAGTTGATTTGAATTATTATCTATTGTAAAATAATCAATATTATATTAATTAAATGAAAAAATAAAAATTTTACCTTGAATATGAATTATTTCTTGTAATATATCAATAATTTCATCTAAAGTATTATTTATTTTTTCAAAACAATCTCGTTTAATTAATTCAACAAAACATTTTGCTAAAGAATTTTTAATATATATTATATTAAATAATATATTATATGTATTAGAATTTTTAATAATAAAAATTAAATTTTTTTTTATTAAATTTCTTTCATCATTTTTTAATATATTCCATTTAGATTTAATAATTGTTTCAATAAGTTGTAAACTATAATGATAAAGTATTGATTGATTATGTATTTGTTTTAATAATTCAAATGATATATTTATACATAAAATTGAATGATTTTCTTTTAAATCTTCAAGAAATTTTAATGCATTTTGTTTTTCATCATTTGTTGTTGATGAATCAAATGAACAAAGAATAGCTGATATAACTTTTTCAAATAATTCGGACGTTAGTATCATTATATATATATATTTTTTTTATATCGAAAATTACTTCTTTTTTTTGCATATGATGTCAAAAAAACAATGATAACCAATGAATGTAACTGGTTAAATATAAGTGACATCTGTTTATTAATTATCCATAAAAATATATAATCGATTTAATATCTATAACAAAAATTTCTTTTTTTTTGTGAATATTATTTTATTCAATAAAATAAATAAACAAAAAAAAAAATTAAACAAAATTTTTCGAATTGTTAAAAAACTTTTTTTTTTTCGAATATGTTAAATAAGAAATAGACAATGGATGATTATTCTACTAATACTAATGAAAAACCTGGTGAAACAAGTATGAAAATTTTCCTAAAATTAAATTTATAATAATTTTTTTTTTTCATAGTTACAAATTGTTCAAATAATGCAATATTACATCGAGCATTATCAACTGTATCAGCAAATGAAAAACTTGTTAATAATCAACGAAATGTTTTAGCGAAAAATTACCGTCGTACACCAATTAATGATGAAATTGTTACAATTGATCATAATGATGCTGATGCTTCATTTATATTACCAAATTTATATGATTTATCAGAAGATATTCGTATTCATTTTATGAATAATCTTATTGATATACCAACAATGACATCATTAGAAAAAACAAGTTAGAATATATGTTTAAAAAGATATTTTAAAAATTTTCCTATGAATTTATTTTTATTTGTAGAACGACTTAATTGGTGGGCAAATAAAAGATTATCATGTTCAAAATTATATTCATTAATAACAAGTGGAGATGGTAATTGTTTATTACATGCTACATCACTTGGTAAGATATTTTATTTCATTTTTTATTAATATTGAAATTATATTGATTTAAAATTAATAAATTATTCTTTTAGCAATGTGGGGTTTTCATGATCATGCATTATCAATGCGTAAAGCATTAAATGAAACATTAATAACATCAAAACCAAATAGTTCTCTTTATCGACGATGGCGTTGGGCTCAATCAGTACAAAATAAAAAAGTAATAAAAACGAAAGAAAATATTTCATTATTTTATTTTTTTTATATATTATAGTATGATCTTATTTTTTCTGAAGAAGAATGGGAGAATGAATGGAAAACTATATTACGATTATCATCTATTGAACCACGTATTTCACAAGAAAAATTATCCGATTCAAATATTCGACAATATTATGAAAGTTTAGAAGAATTTCATGTTTATGTACTTGCAAATAATATTCGTCGACCGATTATTATTTATTCAGATACAATATTACGTACAAATAATGGTGAAGCTATTTCACCAATTGAATTTGGTGGAATTTATTTACCATTAGGTAAACAATAGTGATATACAAAAGAATCATTTTTAGTTTCTTTTTCATTCGTTAATTATCTATCGCAGAATTTTATAAGAAATCATCTCTTGAACAGTCTTCTCATTTCTCGCCTTCAATGACTCTCGAAAAGTTTTCTCTAAATATGATGAGATGGAATGAAATCTTCTGTTTTTCATACTATTTTGGCATAGAGTTACCAAAAATAGTAAGATGATAAAGAAGATATAGTCCTAGTGGAATAAAAAATAAACCAAAAGTATGAGGTGAGTCCAAGTGGGCTCACCAACATACAGACGGTTTGGACATCGCTTTCAAATCTATTATTAGTTTTAATTTAAGGCGTCCCCCCCCTCTCACCATAGTTCTTATTTTTGCTTCTGATTATCCAATCTTATTGAAATTTTCAGAAGAGAGATATCTTATGCTAGGTAGCTCGTAGTAAAAATTTCAGTTCAAAATATTAAGTCTATTGAGTTTTATC
This sequence comes from Macrotrachela quadricornifera, assembly GCA_022393335.1. Lineage (NCBI taxonomy): Eukaryota > Metazoa > Rotifera > Eurotatoria > Philodinida > Philodinidae > Macrotrachela > Macrotrachela quadricornifera. The sequence continues at coordinate 132,268 of JAJEKB010000791.1, forward strand.
TCAAGATCACTGGTCAAAATGGATAGGTCCGTGTTTCCCAAATCTCGGTGTCATTTCAAATGCTCGAAAGCTCGAAAGCTCAAATTGGATTTAAAATTTACTAAAGACGTAGCACTACAACGTAGCAGAGCCCAAATTTTAATTTTCGTTTTTTTCTTTTTCTACTGAAGCTTATCTTATAAATTTATGGTAGTAATAGGATGTGTAGTCTTATGAGAGAATAAAGATAAAATCTAAAACTTCTGCTCTGTTAAGCTGTAGAGTTAATCATTCCCTTCATTTTACAATCAACTCGAGCTTTCTAGCATTTAAAATGGCAAGAGGATTTGAGAAATACGAAAAATGTTAAAACAAAAAAACCTATTTTGAGAAAAACATAAAAGAAGATAGAGAAGTTAAAATGAAGACTTTTCATGGTAATATGGGATGAAATTAATTTTTTAGTGATTTTCCATAGATCATTGGTTAAAACAAGCTCAGTAGGCGCATGCACAGGTTTATGGAAAAAGATTTATTTGTTCTATAAGGTCATATTATGTGCATAATTGAATCACTGAGAACTTCTTGGTATAATACGAAACAAATCATCTAATTTTATATCGTGAAAACTCATCATAAATACAAATAAAAATAGCAATTGCTTTATTTAATAAATACTATCCCCTAAAAAACCAAATACATAGTTTTCAGGTTGAAATATTTTCTTGTGAGGAAATTTACACCATTCATTTCTCTATATATAAATCAGTCATATATAATACAATAAACAGTTTCCTATGAAATTCTGCATCAATTAATTAATGAAAGAAGGAGAATTGAAAATGAATCTTTTTATTAAAAAAGAAAACAAACGTTTGTTTTTTTTATTTCTATTTAAATAAAAATAGAAATTCCACCTGATAAATGTTATAAACAACCGGTAAGAAAATTTATTTAATTTCTATAATAAACGATTTTTGTTTTTATTAATTTCATCAAGGTATTTTTGGCATTTGATAATTCACATTTTTCAGCTCTTGTACCTATGGAAGGAAATAATCAGTTAATATCAAATGGTATTTTTGATTTAAAAATTTTATTTATATAATTTTTTACATAACTCTTTTTTTAGTTAATCTTCGAATTCCATTAATCGATATAGATACACTTGATCTTTTACCAATACATTTTTTTATTGATCCTGGTATAAATTTTCAATGGCCAATAAATAAAGAATTATCTAATGATAATATAAATTTATATTCAAATTCTGAAGATATTCAAATGAATATACTTGAAAAATATTTAAATTTATCAAAAGAATATTTTTCATTAAATAATTTTCTTTCACAATTTCAATCTATACATAATAATCAAATATTATCAATAGATAAAAAATTTTCAAAACAATTAAATTCAAGAATATTAAATAAAAAATTATCACGTTCATCATTAAATTCATTTTCAAAAATTCTTCGTCGAACATTTTTTCAACCATTTTCATCAACAAAAAGATTATCATTTAAACATCAACATCATCATTATTATCATCATAATATACCACAATATAAAAATTCTTCAATATTATTCAACCATCATTCAAATATTTTAACAATAATTTTAACTAATTTTCAATTAAAACAATCAAAATTATCTAGTTATATGATTAAAAATTATCTTGAGACATTTATTAATGAATATAATCCGGAAAAAAATTCAAAACAAACTTATAATGAAAATAATATTTTATTTTCTAATTATCGACATCATACATCATCAATAATCAATTCTCCTATACCATTAGATTCATTAAATACAACAATTACATTAACTCGATATATTCCAAAGAATGATGATATTGAAATAGATAATAAACAATTTCTAACAAGTACAAGTTCTATACAACAGGAATCTGATAAATTAATACAAGTATTCATATGTTTTATTAATAAATAAAATAAAATAATTTCTTTTGTTTTTTTTAGAATAATAATCCTGAATCTCATTCATAATAGTAATTCTCAAAAAAAAAGCAATACATTATTTTCTTTGTCTTTCTTCATTCATAATTGCTTCTTTCTTCTTTTTTCTTGTGTTAAGATTTTTTTTTTATTTTTCAAATGGAATTTTCATAAATGAAACAGGTGTGAAAAAGAAATTTTTTATATACATATACATGATCCGAATGATATCCGTTTAAATACTATATATATATATTTATTATCTTATTTTTTTTTATATGTATATATTTCATTCTGCAGTAATATTAATAAAACAAAAGAAATCTATAGATATAATTTTTTTTGCAATGTGAAAAATTCGTTTTTTTTCATCTTTTGTTAAAATAGAATAATAATAATAATAATAATAAAATGAAATATTAGTAAATTATAATTCATATGGAAATCTAAAATTTATTATAGATTAAATTAGCATACGTATTTGTGATATTATAAAATATTATCCATGAATTTTATAATATTTTTCGTTTTTGTTTAGAAATACAGAGTATTTTTTTTTAATATATTCGTTGTTTAGTAATAGAATCGAACAAATCACAATGTGAGGAAACTTTTAATCTATATTTAGATATCATTTATTTCATTTTAATGAAAAATACATTAAAACAAGAAGTAAATTAATTCTTGAAATACATCTATGATATGGTATAGATAAATCATTTAATACACATGATAACATATAAAAAAAAAGAATGAGAATATATTTTATAGTAAAATATATTCTATCGTGTGAAAAGAGTAAAATTGAATATTTGATTTTTGACTGGTTGTTTGTTTACTTCGAATTCAGAATCTTGGAGATGTGGTTGAGTCAGGAAATGCATCTGGCGTGGTAAGTTCAAGCGTACTATCAGCCGATCTTGATCTCATCTCTATTTGTTTTTTAGAGCGCCAAAATCCATATGAGAAATAAACAATATGAGCAACACCAATCCATACACCGAATCGAATCCATGCTCCTTTAGTCGTATTAACTAATAAAAGTATACAAAGAAGACCACCTACAATTGGAACAAGTGATCGGCCAAATGGAACTTTAAAAGCTCGTGGTTGATCACATGTATAGCGCATCTATAAAATAGAAATTATAAATTGAAAAAGTATACAAACAAATCTAATTTACCACAACAACACAAATATGAATGAAAAAAAATGTAATAAGTGCACCAAGGGCCGATACGTCGGCAATAATATCTACTGGACAAATACCAGCAAGAATTGCACAAATTAGACCAAAAAAATACATAAAATAAAATAAAATGTTTTTAAGCAAGAACACTAATAGAATATTTACCACAGACTGTAATCGAAACCCATGGAGTTCTTGTACGTTGATGACGTATAGCAAACATTGATGGTAATAAACGATCAATTGCCATTGCATAAAAAATACGACTTTGCGCAAGTAAAACAGTGATTGCAACTGTAGTAAGACTAGCGATAGCGCCTAAGGTCAAGAGAATAGAAAGCCAAAGACCATAGGGTGTCGCTTTGCTGTAAAAACAATTATAATTATAGTTATTTTATGATGAATAAATAAAAGCTTACATAGCTTCGGAAAGAGGATAAGCTGTATTTAATATGTTATATGGAACAAGTCCAACCATGACTGTGGATACTCCTACATAGATTAATAACGATATAATTAATGGTACTATTGAAGCCCAAGGCATGGATCGTGATGCTGTTCGTGCTTCTTGAGCTACTGTTGTCACCGTCTCAAAACCTTCGTAAGCAAAGAAAACATTTGTAGATGCATATAACATCCCTGTTACACCAAATTTACTAAATGCACCTAAGAAATTCAATATATATATAATATCGTTAGATATCAATAATATAATTATACCTTGATTTGGAGGAAAAAATGGAATATAATTTTTGCGATCGACATATGGACAACAAGCAAATATAAATATTAAAAGAATAACAATTTTGATTACTACTAATACTAAATTGACCATAGCCGTTTCACGAACTCCAATAATAAGTATAATAGTAATAATGAATGTGATTGCAATTGCAGGTAGATTAATCGCATGACCTGTGACATAAAATGCCGATTTGTCTTGTGACCAAGCTACTGGTGCTTCTACAAGCGAACTTGTTGTATTATAACTTGATATTAGATCGATGAAATGTACGAGAAAAGTGCTCCAACGGACTACAACAATGGAAGCACCTAATACATAAAGAAAAGTAGAAAGCCATCCGACCATAAATGCTGGATACTCTATAAGGAATAATAAGAAAAAATACTCTTTTTTTTGTAGATTTTATTGATACAACATACCTCCAATAGCTGAAATATATCGAACAAAAAACATATTGAGTTAGAATGGGATAAAAAGCAAAAATTTTTAGCTTACCAACATAAATATATGAATATGCAGATCCAGAACTTGGCATTAGTGTAGCCATCTCTGCTATTGATAAAGCTGATAATAGAGCAGCAATACCGCCAATAATATAAGAAATCATTATCGATGGACCGGCAAATTTTGCTGCTGCTTGTCCGCCAAATACAAATATACCGGAGCCTAAGAAGTTGATGAATATTTCTAAATGTTATATAGTAACTTCAATCTTACCAATAGTACCACCAAGACCTATTCCTATTAATTGTATTGTCGTCAATGAACTGCGTCCTAATTCATGGTTTATTTGAATTTCTTTTTGTAATACTAACGATTCTTTACGTAAAACAAGCCGTTTGAGGACATTTTTGGAACCTGATAAAATTGTATTGCAAACAGAATTTGCATTGACAACCATATATAGTCTTTTAATAATAGAATTATTTCTTCTAGCTAAACAAATATAAAGGGCGAATAATGACTTTGTACAATATGCGTCACCTGTAATATATATATATAATGAAGGGCTTCAGAGTGGGAGAAAATCAAAGTTGCTAGAAAGAAAATAACTGATAATGTAAACCACTGAAGCGTAAAACGTATTAATATACAAAAAAAAAACAATTTATTTAAATATAATAGATATTGCTATTAAGTTTTGTCCCATGTGATATTGTTTATGCTTATCTAACCGATCTTCCTACGTCTTTAGGAAGTGATATTACACAATAGATTTTATATTGTTTTTTTTTCTGCATGAGTTACCACCCACTTGTAAATACTAAACATATTTGGGAGAATATTAAGAAAAGAGAAGGGATGATTGTTATTGATCACAAAAATATTCAAATATTTTTTTATTAATAAAAGAAACAACAATCTTTCAGAGTTATTTATTTGAATTTTTGCCGTATACTATAAGTATGAATTAAAAAACTCAACGAAACAAGATAAAAAATATGTTTAAAAAATTCATCGAAGTCGATGAGAACGAAAAGTTAAACGTGTCAGTGATCTTTGAAATAATTTGAAAAAAAATAATTATATTTTTTATAATTTAAAGAAATCTATCTATAAAAATTCGTACTGAAATGCTTATTTTTACTATTTATTTCATGCTTTCGATGAAATAAATAATATTGCATTAGTTTTTTGCTGTTCCATTTCATTACGTTCTCTAGATTGAAAGGTTTGAGGTATAGAAAACTTAAATTCATCTGTGTCTGTCAGTTTATCTATTTGTAATATGGTTTCATTTGGTAACTGTAGCCTGAGCAAACATAAATATAGGTCAAACGATTACCGGATAACTATTGTAGAAACGAGCACGTAGTAACTATGGTATACACAATCAACTAATATTAAATGTTCATGGTAATCATGACACAAATGACCATATAACGATCGTGTTATACATAAGCACATGATGTATAATGAAATTTAGATAAGCAAATGAGAATAAACATAATTTTATGATACATGAAAATGATATGATATTTTTTGAGAACAAACGACGCTAATTTTATCAGTGCTTTTAGTACTAAAAAAAATTTTAATATTAAATTTTTCTAACTTCAATCTTATAATTTTCTAACATATGTGTGTCATTGTGGCATCACTCTAGAATTAAATGAATCGACTTTTGATGAACGTCACGTGTGAGAGTTACATTATGAAATTGTTATTTTTATTATTATGTTTGAATTAATATCATTTCTATATATAACAATTAGTAGATAGCTAAAGCTCGATGTTTTTCTGTTCAAAGAATTATTGATCATGTATCTAAGATACTGCTACATGTAAGGCTTGCCTAGGTCTAACAACATCCTATGTCTACGGTTGTATTAGGCTAAAATATGATAATTTTCGGTCTGCCAACTGTGATCGTATACAGTACAGCTATGGCATAATACAGCGCCGTATACGAGGTTCTTATACGGTATTTCGTAAACGTGACATATTCAATCAGCGTATATTTATCGTACCTGTATCGGGTTACGAAAAAGCATATATGGTAGTTGTTTACGTGTCGTAACTATGCTGTATTCATGTCATATTAATTCAATGTTTTTATTTCATGATTAGCTACCATGAAATGCTTCAGTAGTAATTGCTTTGTTTATCTGTTTTTTTTATTTCGATTTGTCTGGATGATAACTCTAGCAGTAAGTATTATTTTTTTATAACATATATTATTGTTTTTATTTAGATTTGTGTGTCCGAAAAACAAATGCAGTCTTAAGTCTTTTTCTTTGATAATATGTATTATATTTTTATTTAGATTAATTTGAATAGCAACTGCAGTTGTAGGTATTTTCTTACAATGTATATTGTTTTTTTTCAGGTTAATTTAAATAACAAATGTGCCAGTACTGATTAGTTTATAATATAAATTAAATTTTTTTTATTATCCATGTGAAACGGTACACTACGGAAATGATCATTTACGGTTTATATTTAAGTGGTGGTAATTAAATTCTGTAATCGCATTTTCTTTTGCATTGCTCAATGTAATAATGATCGATAAAAACACAAAAACGGATAAATGAAGAGGATCATTTCATTTTAAATTAATATATTCGTTTGTACGAAATGGAAAGTTTTTGTATATTATTAAAGAAACATTGAAAAAAAGAATCTGTTGATTGAAATAATCATTATTTTTAATAAAGATTTAGATTAAATTGATCAGTAATATGATTTTTAATTGAATTAAGAAGTGCTATCCTTTTTTTTATCATGCATGAATTTATATAATACATCTTTTATTATAAAAGATGATAACATGTAATTAATAATGATGGAAATATTTGATCAATAAGCATCATTATATAATAATAAACTTTTCAACTTTGCTTTAATATGACTTCATTTAGAAAAAGCTCAAAAGAAAATATTATGAAAATAATAATGTTTATTTTCTTTTTTTTTTAAACATCTTTATGTAATTGTATTTTATTAGCTTGTTGAAAATTTTCTTTGATATAGTCCATATATAACAAAGATGTTTCGACAATTTTTATTTTTTTCCTTTGAATTTTAAATCTGAAAAATAAATAAGGATAAAAATTCATTCTTTCGATTAACAAAAAATAAATCATTTAAGTTTTATCTCACAATTAAATCAAAGTGAAATAAGTGAAATTTATAGATGAATAATAGATGTCACAGTTGATATGAGAATTCACTTGAATTTGAAATACATGAATTAATTCAGGAAAAGAAGTTATTTAAAAAAAAAAACAAATTATATCATAGAAATGAAGATTTATAAATAATGTGGATAAATAACAATATTTGATTTTCACGATAAGTATCGTATCCATAAATAAATAATTAATCTGTGTGCAATCAAAAAAATGAATTCAAAATTTTTTAACAACTATTCTATGTTATATATTATTAAATATCTTATTTAGGGAAGAAAATAATATTTTCATTTCACTAATACTAATAATCATTTATTACATTCAATGACATAACTGAAAGTTTTATACCAATGAGTAAATTGCTCTTGTATCGAAAAAGCCTGTTCGGCAAGATAGACAAGATTTTTATTGATAGGTCAAACATTTTTAGTTCAGTACTAGTATGTATTTTTCTTCCAGCCAACGTGTAATTTAATGAACTTTCCATTCCATACATCTAGTTCTCAGCAAAAATCGTATTTTAGACATCTGAAAAAACTAATAAAACAAAAATCGATAAGATTTCTTTTTTACATATGTAATCAACCTGTAATTTTACAGATTTTATAAATGAGCAAGATGGTTTCAGCAATTTTCTTAGCATTGTACTATTAGTTATAATCAAAAATCGTAGTACAGAAATGATTTATTCATTTCTACCATAATAACACTGTAGAGTAGCACCCTCTATCATTATTTATTTTTTAAATAGATTTTTACGACATTAAAATCAGATATATCCCAAAATAATTTATGATAAAATAATATTTTTTCTTTTTATTGATATTTATTTAGTACTAATATATGAGTATATTCTCTTTCTCGTAGAGAAGAGTCTAATAAACATAAATCGTCTAATTTCTTGTCTGTCCGCAGGGTCAAAAACACATCGAAAACCGATTTTTCGAAAAAGACATTTCTAGAGGTTTTTCGATACGGGGACTTCAAATCTGAGGTCTGTTGGGTGGCCATCGTGAGGAGGGAGGATGAAGACGGGGGAGAGGTTAAAGAAAACATCAAAGACTGATTTTACTCAAACCTGATGTTAGTTTTTTAAAAGTTTTTTTCGGATCGATTTTTTTAAGACAAAGAACCACTTTTTTCACAAAAAAGAATGTCTTTATAAGGGTTGACCGAAGGGTAATCGGGGTCGAGAAATTCAAATCTGAAGTCAGTTTTCTATAGAAATTTTTGTGGGTCAATTCTTTGAACAAAGGGCCAATTTTTAACAAAAAAAACATTTGGTTTTATAACGTTTCATCGAAGGCAGTTGAAGTCGAGGACCT